>KQ992587.1:132122-144626 GCA_001598015.1 Dorcoceras hygrometricum | reverse complement strand
TTTGAATTGAGCTCAGCAGTTGACATCCAGCTTTGATAACTCTTCGTAAGTTGTCAACTGCTTCGCTGCTGATCCATCACTACGACTGGATTCTTTGCGCCTTGTTTTCCTGCGACTGGATACTGTAGCTCGCGACTGGATTTCCCAATGACTGGATGCGTAGCAACAGCTGATTCATATAAGCTCTCGACTGGATGCTGCTGTTGCTTGCGTCTGCATCCACTGTAGCTCGCGACTGGATCTTTGAGACTGGTTATCAACGCAAAGAGCATCTGCTGAATCGCAAAACGCTGTCGTATCAACTTATGTAAACGACATCGTTTTGCTATTGCTATCTCCAAATAGCATCTGCTGGTGAACAGTAGCTTGCGACTGGATTGCCTCTCTATGATGTCGCTTCCTCTTGCGTCTGGATGAACAAACTACCTGCTGATTCTTGCGACTGCTCTCTCAAATCATCTGCTGAATATGATGACGTCACCAATGACGTCATAAACGCTAATCCATCTGCTGATTCTCCAGCACGACGTCGCTTCATCTCTTTCGCACAACTTCATCTGCTGATAGCCAACTGCTGATTGATGACATCAAGGCTGATGTCATCACAGCTGATACAATATCTTGCGCAACTTCTCATCTGCTAATTGACAATAGCTTCCTGCTGATCTTCTTCGTTCCAGCTCCAGCTTGCGATTCTCCTTAGCTTCTTGAAACGCGACTGTCAATAGATTCATCAACAGTACTTATAATTGGAATCTTCTTCTTCGACGTATTTCTCCAGCAGACTTCTCAATACATGTACCAGCTGGTTCACTTCGCTCTTTAGCGCTTGCAGCTGGTTGTCATCGTTCTAGCTGGTTTATTATGCTCCATCTGGTTCAACTTGGCCTCCGCCTGATTACGAACAGCTGATTCAACTTTGGACGTCTCCATTGCTAATCCAGCTGCCGATTCTATGAACACCAAACCAACTGCTGATTGTTTATAATGCGAACCATCGACTGGCCAGATTCTTCGACTGTTCATCATTTTCTTCGATAGCTAGAATCTGTACACTCAAGTAGAATTTTTAGAAACACAATAACAGGTTTTGTGTAATTCAAAACTTAATTAGGATCTGTCAAAACAGATCCATAAATCTCTCCCTTTTTTATTTACACAAAACCTTAAATCAACGATGCATGTTCTAACAATTCTCTCCCTTTTTGTGGGAATCAAAAAGAGAGTGAACTGCTGTTCTCCCCTATATTTGAAACAAAAAGCTCTCCCTACACTGTTACAACAAAAACAATGTAACAGCAGGAGTTTTAAACTTTGAAAAACAAAACAGCTTTGGGAAGCACCATATGCAACAGTATATGATTTTCAAAAGCGAAACTGATGCATATCTCAAAATTATAAAAGACAGTGACGCCTCTCCCTATCTTTTATAAAATGAGCTCAAAACATTTTAAAAACAAAATTTTGAATCAGCTGGAATCCGCAAAAACAGAACATTTAAAAACTCATCAGAGCATACAAATATTTCAAATGAACAAGTGCTACTGAGTTGCTTAAGTTTGAAGAACCAGTAAACAGAGAACAGCTCAGATTTTTCCTTCTTCTATCTCGCCCCATGTGCTTGTCACTGAGCCTCGCTCCAAGTGATCTTACAGCACAACGAAAATAGAAGCTTGGAATCTGCCCGAGACTCGCGCATCCCGACAGTTCATCAAGCGAAAAACCGGTTCTACATTAAAACAGATTAACTGGCCTCCATAAATACGCTACTCAAAATATTAAAAACATAGCACATGTGTTTTAAAATCAGTGCTCGTTCAAGAACAACCTGCTCTGATACCAATTGATGGTCCCTTTTTTACAAAGGAACTTAGCAGCCGCTGGTTTAAAATGAGCAATAAAAATTTTCAGCGCTGCTAAGCTCCTCTCTAATGGCGTTCGATTGCTTGGCCTTTCTTTTCTTTTTCCCTTTTGTTGGTGCACTGTATAATCAATGTATTTCTGCAACTGCGCTGTAGTAGCACCAACATCTCGAACTCTCGTCAATGGCGCTGCCTTTGAATATAAAGCCTCTGTTCAAATTAATTCCCGTTGGACACAACTTCTTCCCGTTCAAAATTGTTCTGTAAAGTACCGACAGGGGAGCAGTACTTGCGTCCTTTTCTTTTGCAGGCTTCTTGTCGTTTTTGCCATTTGAATTGAGCTCAGCAGTTGACATCCAGCTTTGATAACTCTTCGTAAGTTGTCAACTGCTTCGCTGCTGATCCATCACTACGACTGGATTCTTTGCGCCTTGTTTTCCTGCGACTGGATACTGTAGCTCGCGACTGGATTTCCCAATGACTGGATGCGTAGCAACAAGTGATTCATATAAACTCTCGACTGGATGCTGCTGTTGCTTGCGTCTGGATCCACTGTAGCTCGCGACTGGATCTTTGCGACTGGTTATCAACGCAAAGATCATCTGCTGAATCGCAAAACGCTGTCGTATCAACTTATGTAAACGACATCGTTTTGCTATTGCTATCTCCAAATAGCATCTGCTGGTGAACAGTAGCTTGCGACTGGATTGCCTCTCTACGACGTCGCTTCTTCTTGAGTCTGGATGAACAAGCTACCTGCTGATTCTTGCGTCTGCTCTCTCAAATCATCTGCTGAATATGATGACGTCACCGATGATGTCATCAACGCTAATCCATCTACTGATTCTCCAGCACGACGTCGCTTCATCTCTTTCGCACAACTTCATCTGCTGATAGTATATTGCGCAACTTCTCATCTGCTGATTGACAATAGCTTCCTGTTGATCTTCTTCGTTCCAGCTCCAGCTTGCGATTCTCCTTAGCTTCTTGAAACGCGACTGTCAATAGATTCATCAATAGTACTTATAATTGGAATCTTCTTCTTCGACGTATTTCTCCAGCAGACTTCTCAATACATGTACCAGCTGGTTCACTTCGCTCTTTAGCGCTTGCAGCTGGTTGTCATCGTTCCAGCTGGTTTATTATGCTCCAGTTGGTTAAAATTGGCCTCCGCCTGATTACGAACAGCTGATTCAACTTTGGACGTCTCCATTGCTAATCCAGCTGCCGATTCTATGAACACCAAACCAACTGCTGATTGTTTATAATGCGAACCATCGGCTGGACAGATTCTTCGACTGTTCATCATCTTCTTCGATAGATAGAATCTGTACACTCAAGTAGAATTGTTAGAAACACAATAACAGGTTTTGTGTAATTCAAAACTTAATTAGGATCTGTCAAAACAGATCCATCAATCTCTCCCTTTTTGATTTACACAAAACCTTAAATCAACGATGCATGTTCTAACAATGAATATCCATCACTATCAAGCATAGAAACAGAAATAATGTTCTTTATTAATTCGGGAACAAATAAAACGTTTCTCAATAACAACTTAAAATCGGAAGACAGAAATAAATAAACATCTCCTATAGCTATAGCAGCAACCCTTGCTCCATTGCCAAGCCTCAAGTGGGTCTCACCCTCTCTCAGACGTCGGCTTCTTGTCATAACCTGCAAATCATTGCAGATATGAGATCCACATCCGGTATCAAGTACCCAAGAAATCGAATTAAGAGACATATTTATTTCAATATAGAACATACCTTTCGCAGTTCGCAACTGCTCGAGGTACTCCTTGCAGTTCCTCCTCCAATGCCCAGCCTTGTGGCAGTGGTGGCAAACATCCTCGCTCTTGTTTGGTTTAGAAGCCTTTGCCTTCGGCTTCTTGGCGGACCGTTCCTCCTTCGTAGGAGCAGAACGCTTCTTGCTCTTGCGTCTGGGCCCCTTCTTCGTAGAGGAAGAAGAACCCAGAAGGAGGACGGGTTTGTCCTTCTTTATAGTCCCTTCAAACACTACGAGCATGTTAACCACCTCTTCAAGGGTGGATTCCAGCTTGTTCATGTTGAAGTTGACCACAAAGGGGTCAAATGCAGCGGGTAGCGAGAGGAGAAGTACATCAACCGACAGCTCGTGTGGAAGTGCGATATCAAGGCCCGACAGCTTTTCAACGAGCCCAATAATACGAACCCCATGCTCGCGGACCGAAGTCCCATCGCGCATGCGGCTCGTCATCAGCTCCTTGACAGCCGTGAACCTCTCATGTCGAGAGTTCTCCCCGTACAGTTCCTTGAGATGAAAGACTATGGCAGAGGCATAGTTTGTCTTCTCAAAGCGCCGTTGCATTTCGTTGGACATCGATGCCATCACATAGCATCGAGCTTTAACCTCGTCGTCACTCCATTGGTTAAGCGTAAACAGCTCCTCAGGGCTGATATTGGCATGGGTTTCCTCCGGAGGGCATTTCTCTATCGTATAGAGGAGCTTCTCCGAAGCCAATACAAGATTGAGGTTGTGGAGCCAGTCTTGATAGTTCAGACCGGTGAACCTGTTGCTATCCAGTATAGCAGCGAGCGGGTTTTTCATCGAAACCATTTTATAAGCAGTAATACTGAAAAGAAAACAGACATACATTTCTAACTATATAAAATAAACGCTAAGACATAAAAAATGGTCATTAAGTTTTATGAATTACCCTCCCACTATTTTAACGATTTCACCACCCTCTAATGAAAACGAGAAAACAGGTTTCTTTAGTGGGTACACGGAGCCCAATCAAGCGATCATGGACCCGAATAATATCATCCATCCATGACCCCCAAAAGGTAGTTTCCGATTGCAGCCGGTGCAACCTCCATGTATTCACCTCACGTCCAGTAAGGGCCCAATAATATGACGCCGTTTACTATCACGTGTCAAGATGACCCATCAATGTTGAGTCGTGAAGGACGGTCCCCTTAAAGTCCCCAATAATATGAGCCAATGTTAAAGGGAGTTCCCACCGACTCACAACAGTTGTCAATGGCGTGGACAGCTTTCCGGCATACATGACCCCCTCAATAATATGAGCCGGGCCATGTATACGGGTAGCATCGACGTACACCCATTGTTGATGGAAGGTAGGATTAATTTAAACAATTTTAAATACCCTTTCGTTTATCGAATAAACCATTTATCTTGATATAAATTCTAAATCATATTTAAAACGAGGAATTTTAATTTTTGAAAAATTTTGGTCTCATGCATATTTAAATCTAATTTAAAAACATGCAAACATGCGGATTCATTTAAACTATATATCAAATATATAAAGATATCGCATATCGGCCCGAAAACTTCACGGGCTGCCCGGGACAGGCCCGAACAAACCCTTGAAGAATTCAGCCATCACGACATCGCCGGAGCTTCGCCGGAGCGGCGGCCGCCGGCTGCGACGCCGCCACGAAGAAAAATGCACGCGGCAGCCGTATGCATGTCGCCGATCAACACGCACAGCCGCGCAACCATTTGCGCACGCTGCGCATCTCCGAACGCACGTCCAGCAGCCTCCTCGAGCAAATTTTCCTCAAGCAGCGCGCCACCGTGCGTCGAACAGCAGCCATAGTGTCGGCCGACGTGCGCCACCATGCGCGAAGCGGCGCCCCTCAATCGGCCGCACAAGACGCGCCAAGCGCGCTGTTACCGCGCGCCTCATCGCGCAACAAGTTGCGCGTGACGGAGGCCTGTGATCGGTGATGATGGGCACAACGACTTGCGCGAGGCAGCGCCAAATCTTCGGCCACCATGCGCAACCAGTGCGCATGGTGTCGCGCGACATGCACACGAAATCACGCGGCTGCTAGCGCCGCCACATGCGGCGGTGGCCCGGTGGTCGAGGTATAAAAAACTTTGATTTCAATCTGAAAATTGAGACGTTAGATACAATATGGCACAATTGTATTGATCAGATCCGAAAACCTTGGCCCTGATACCACTGTTGGGATCCGGACCACGCCTCCCGGCGGGGCAGCGGAAGAACAAAAACATGTGCCGGGAGACGATCAATACGATGAAGAAAACAATCAACAAACTATGACATTCATAGGGTGTTTTGTAGAATACCTTGCTGGCAACTCGTGCCTGGCTCCGACCGGTTTCGTAAAGAAAACGGCACTTCACGGTAGACTGCGGTAGATAACGCCAATTAGGTCCATGACCGAATTCGAGACTCCTTCGTCAGCCTGCACTAGAAGGCCTGACGAGATCTGCACGGATGGATATTCCTCGTCGAATTGGCCGGAACAAATTTCCGGCGAAGAGGGCGGCGGCGGCGGCGGTGTGGGGCGGCGCCCGGCGGCGGCTATTTGAGAGGAGGGAGGCGGCGGCTATTTGAGTCTAGGGTTAGGGTTTAATGATGTGGTAAGTTATTAATGAAGTCTCCTAAGTCTACTTAAGTAGACAAGTAATAGAATTGGACCGGCCCAACGGGCCCGGGTCCAACGGAGGAACATTCGGTTCATCCCTATCACCGTGACTTAATCGTAACTCCGATCGCCGATCAGATCGGACCGATCGACTCAGTTTCCAAAACTGAACACTATGATCTGAAAAACCATTTTTCAGAACCCCAGTGCAAAATGACCGTTTTGTCCCTCAACGTCGGGAAATCTCGATTTGACCCGAGTTGACTTTTAGGAAGTCGCACTCCCCAAAATCCTCTTCTCATGCTCAACACATTGAGCTCAGTATCCGTGCGAGAATCTCAAATTCAGTACTTGTGTGACCCTCAATGGTTCAGGGATACAGCTAGCCGTGGGCCCACAACCATTGTGGCTCCGGAATCACAATTCCGGACTTGCCAATCGGATCATGGTAAGAGCATCTAGCAACATCGCCCCATGATCCCCTAGGTATCACTGATAGTGCCTGCAAGAACCTGTTGGTCGTGGTTAGCGTATAGTACGGTCCTTTCAATCCATATATCCTGATCAGATCAACGACCATTGGTAAATCGAGAGTCGCTATAGATCCGATAGCTATGCATACATCTTGGAGATCGAATAGTGACATTGCGAGTGTGACTAGGTAAACACATTTACCTAAAACACTTCTAGTACTCTGGACAGAGATTGATACACTATTATCCCATCAGATAGCATAGGATATCCACGCATGTCTGCGAGCGGTGAATCCTCGACAACGATGAATCGACTCCCACATGCATCGGGGTCTCACCCAATCCCGACGCCTTATGACCCCAAGTGAGTCGGAAAACGGGTCAAAGTGAGACGCCTATCATGTAGAGTCTCAATGACGTTTCGAGTCGTGAGGACTAATCAGTACAACCAAGACCTCGGACTTATCCACTCGACAAATGGTAACCACTTGGAAAGTCCGAAGGAGGGTAGTTCGATAGATCACCAAGTCACTATCTATCTGCATGCTCAGAACATCACAATGTTCCTTACCAATGAAACATGGTATTTCGCATCGCAGATACTAGTCTCTAGCTCGGGCGGCCTTATCCTCATTTTGACGGTCCAATCGACTAGGAACATGTTCAGAATACACAGTGACTATTAAATGTGTTTCATGATAGCCGTCATACCCACTATCATATCTAACACTTAGGTGCATCCTAGGTCTTTACTAAACGCAATTGTTAATCATTATACACACAATTAAAGTAAAAAATGCCATATGGATAAATGCGAATATCATATATAAAGATTGTCGTATACAAGAGTCTATAAACCCACACGCCACAAGTTGGCTAGTTGGGCATCTACTCTAACACGCACGTGATTTGTTGGCGGTGACCGCCGTCCGACGAAGCCCCGGCGATGTCGTGACGGCTGTTTTCTTCTAGGGTTTAGTTCGGGCCTGTCCCGGGCAGCCCGTGAAGTTTTCGGGCCGATATTCGATATCGGGCCCGTTTTGGTCGTTTTTGAAATTTTGAGATTTTTGGGCCCAAAATTGTTTCTGGCCCAATACGATGCAATTAAAATAGCGAAATACGATTTTAATTGTAAAATATGATTTTATAATTAAATATGATTTTGTTGATTAAAATTTGATTTTATCGACAAAATACGATTTTATTATAAAATGCGATTTTATGATTAAAATATGATTTTGCGATAAATAATTTGATTATTTATATTTATGCATTTTAATTAGATTAATTGCATGATTGGGATGATCGAGAGCCATATGTTAGGTATATGCGATAGGTTTTTGTGATTCGGTTTGTAAATATTTTGATTATCATTTAAAGTGGGCCTGTTTGTGGCCCGTTTCCACCCCTTGATAAATGTATCCCTTATATGTCATTGTAAGTTTAAATGTAAAATTACTAGATTTAGTGGGAGGACATCTGAAGACGGTGGACAATGACGATCAAGGATATTGAAGACCGAAGATCTGTAAAACCGGAAGCATTGTAATAGGATTGCATTGCATGTTGCATCACCCCTAGGATTGGACCCAGGTCCGTGACTGGCAACCACGGACCGCATAGCTCTCGCGATCGATCATCCCAATATTTATATATGTGATATATAGTTTAATTGAATACGCATGTTGCATGTTTTAAATTTGATTTAAAATAAATGCATGAGACCAAATTTTCAAAATAAAATCCCTCGGTTTTAAATATGATTTAAAATTTATATCAAGGTAAATGTTTATTCGATAAACTAATGGGTATTTAAATTTGTTTAAATTTCCCTACCTTCCATCAACAATGGGTGTACGTCGATGCTACCCGTATACATGGCCCGGCTCATATTATTGAGGGGGTCATGTATGCCGGAAAGCTGTTCACGCCATTGACAATCGTTGTGAGTTCGGTTGGAACTCCCTTTAACGTTGGCTCATATTATTGGGGACGTTAAGGGGACCGTCCTTCACGACTCAACATTGATGGGTCATCTTGACACGTGATACTAAACGGCGTCATATTATTGGGCCCTTACTGGACGTGAGGTGAATACATGGAGGTTGCACCGGTTGCAATCGGAAACTACCTTTTGGGGGTCATGGATGGCTGATATTATTCGGGTCCATGATCGCTTGATTGGGCTCCATGTACCCACTAAAGAAACTTGCTTTCTCAATTTCATTAGAGGGTGGTGAAATCGTTAAAATAGTGGGAGGGTAATTCAAAAAACTTAACGACCTTGTTTTATGTCTTAGCGATTATATTATATAGTTAGTGATGTTTGTCTGTTTTCTTTTCAGTATTACTGCATATATAATGTCTCGATGAAAAATCCACTTGCTGCTATACTGGATAGCAACAGGTTCACCGGTCTGAACTACCAAGACTGGCTCCGCAACCTCAATCTTGTATTGACTTCGGAGAAACTTCTTTATGCGATAGAGAAGAGTCCTCCGAAGGAAGCCCCTGCCGATATCAGCCCTGAGGAGCTGGTAACGCTTAAACAATGGTGGGACGACGAGGTTAAAGCTCAATGCTATGTGATGGCGTCGATGTCCAATGAAATGCAACGGCGCTTTGAGAAGACAAAGTATGCTGATGACATACTTTTGGCTGTCAAGGAGCTTATGACAAGCCGCATGCGCGATGGGACTTCGGTCCGCGAGCATGGGGTTCGTATGATTGGGCTCGTTGAAAAGCTGTCGGGCCTTGATATCGCACTTCCACACGAGCTGTCGGTGGATGTACTTCTCCTCTCACTACCCGCTGCATTTGACCCCTTTGTGGTCAACTTCAACATGAACAAGCTGGCAGCCACCCTTGAAGAGGTGGTTAACATGCTTGTAGTGTTTGAAGGAACCATAAAGAAGGACAAACCCGTCCTCCTTATGGGCTCTTCTGCGAAGAAGGGGCCTAGACGCAAGGGAAAGAAGCGTCCTAACCCTGCGAAGGAGGAAAAGCCCACCAAGAATCCAAAGGCAAAGGCTTCCAAGCCAAACAAGAATGAGGATGTTTGCCACCACTGCCACAAGCCTGGGAATATGAGGAGGAACTGCAAGGAGTACCTCGAGCAGTTGCGAACTGCGAAAGGTATGTTCTATATCGAAATAAATATGTCTCTTAGTTCGACTTCTTGGGTACTTGATACCGGATGTGGATCTCATATCTGCAATGATTTGCAGGTGATGACAAGAAGCCGACGTCTTAGAGAGGGTGAGACCCACTTGAGGCTTGGCAATGGAGCAAAAGTTGCTGCAGTAGCTATAGGAGATGTTTATTTATTTCTGTCTTCTGATTTTAAGTTGTTATTGAGAAACGTTTTGTTTGTTCCCAAATTAATAAAGAACATTATTTCTGTTTCTATGCTTGATAGTCATGGATATTCTTGTATGTTAGCTAATTCGATTTGCAATATTTACAAGAATGAATGTTTAATTGGAATTGGGGAACGCGAAAACAATTTATACACCTTAAAATTAAAAGACGTTTCAACTCGCGATGTAGAAGCACATACAACAACGATTAAAAGGAAACACGATAACTTGAACCCAACACAACTTTGGCACACTAGGCTAGGTCATATTTCTCTAAGAAAGATGAACAAGTTAGTTAGGAGTGACATGTTTGATCTGTCAGACATTAACTCCCTACCGACTTGTGAGTCTTGTCTTAAGGGAAAGATGACTAAGCAACCCTTCAAGGGCAAGGGTGAGCGTGCTCAAGGCCTATTGGATTTGATCCATACTGATGTGTGTGGTCCGTTTAGCATTGGTACTAAATACGGTCACACATACTTCATCACCTTTACCGACGATTACTCTAGGTATGGGTACTTGTACTTAATGAAGCACAAGTCTGAATCCTTTGAAAGGTTCAAAGAATTCAAGGCCGAAGTAGAAAATAAACTAGACAAAAGTATTAAAGCACTTCGATCTGATCGAGGTGGCGAATACTTGAGTGCTGAATTTCAAGACTATCTGAAAGAGAATGGGATTCTCGCACAGTGGACCCCTCCGGCCACACCACAGCTCAATGTTGTAGCGGAGCGTCGTAATCGGACCTTGTTGGACATGGTTCAATCTATGATGAGCTTCACTGAACTTCCTACCTTGTTTTGGGGCTATGCGCTCGAAACGGCGGTAATGTTGTTGAACAATGTCCACACTAAGGCAATGGATAAGACTCTATATGAGATATGGATGGGCAAGCCACCCAAGTACTCATACATGAGGATTTGGGGATGTCCTGCTTACGTGAAGCAGACAGTGGGAGATAAGCTGGATACGAGATCCATCTCATCCAAAGAATTCCATTGGGTATCCAAAGAATTCCATTGGGTACTACTTCTACTATCCCAGCGAAACAAAATAGTTTGTTTCTAGGAATGCCACCTTTATGGAAAGGGAATTTCTACTTGATATAAAGGGAAAAATAGTAGAACTCGAAGAGGTTCGAGATCCAATTGAATTACCAAGTGAATCTTCTGCACCTACAGAGCCAATACCAGAAATGGTCGCACCTAGGAGATCCGAAAGGGCTCCTAGGGCTCCTGAGAGATATGGTTTTCTCCTTGAAGATGATCAAGGTGATCAAGTTGTTGGATCTGATCCAAGAACTTTCAAGGAGGCAATTTACGATGCTGATTCTAATTTGTGGCTTGAAGCAATGCAGTCTGAGTTTGACTCAATGCATGCTAACCAAGTTTGGACTCTTGTCAATCCTCCCGAAGGAATTGTTCCTATTGGGTGTAAATGGGTATACAAGAGGAAACTTGGGCCTGATGGTAAGGTAATGACCTACAAGGCACGACTGGTCGCGAAAGGTTACACTCAAAGGCAAGGTGTTGACTATGATGAAACCTTCTCGCCAGTCGTAATGTTCAAGTTGATTAGAATCTTGTTAGCCATAGCCGCATGGTACGACTATGAGATATGGCAAATGGATGTGAAAACTGCGTTCCTTAATTGAAACATTAAGGAAAAGATCTATATGACGCAGCCTGAGGGTTTCACATCTTTTGGAAGCGAGCATAAGGTATGCAAGCTTCAGAGATCGATCTACGGTCTCAAACAAGCATCGCGAAGTTGGAACCTGAGATTCGATGAAACAATTAAGGAATTTGGTTTCATCAAGAGTCCCGAGGAGCCATGTGTATACAAGAAGGTAGTTAAAAGCGCTGTGACATTCCTCGTACTTTATGTTGATGACATTCTACTCATTGGGAATGATGTAGGAATGTTGCAGTCAACTAAAGTCTGGTTGTCTAGTTGATTTTCGATGAGAGACATGGGTGAAGCATCCTATATTCTTGGAATACAGATCTATCGGGATAGATCAAAACGGATGCTCAGACTCACCCAAGCTACCTACATCGATACCATACTTAAGAGGTTCTCTATGGAAGAGTCCAAGAGAGGACACCTACCTATGTGCCACGGGGTCACTCTATCTAAGTCTATGTGTCCGAAGACTGATGAGGAGATAAAGAGTATGACACGTGTGCCATATGCCTCGGCAATAGGTAGCATTATGTATGGCATGATCTCTCACCCAAGCTACCTACATCGATACCATACTTAAGAGGTTCTCTATGGAAGAGTCCAAGAGAGGACACCTACCTATGTGCCACGGGGTCACTCTATCTAAGTCTATGTGTCCGAAGACTGATGAGGAGATAAAGAGTATGACACGTGTGCCATATGCCTCGGCAATAGGTAG
>KQ992587.1:107200-128549 GCA_001598015.1 Dorcoceras hygrometricum | reverse complement strand
TGGATTTGTATTCATGCTCAATGGTGGTGCTGTCTCTTGGAAGAGTTCCAAGCAAGACACCATCGCGGATTCAACCACTGAGGCTGAGTACAGCATCAGCTGCTGCTAAGGAGGCGGTTTGGATAAGGAATTTCGTCCAAGAGTTGGGCGTCATTCCTAATGGAGTTGTTCCAGTCCCGGATATATGGATTGAAAGGACCGTACTGTACGCTAACCACGACCAACTGGTTCTTGCAGGCACTATCAGTGATACCTAGGGGATCATGGGGCGATGTTGCTAGATGCTCTTACCATGATCCGTTGGGCAAGTCCGGAATTGTGATTCCGGAGCCACAATGGTTGTGGGCCCACGACTAGCTGTATCCCTGAACCATTGAGGGTCACACAAGTACTGGATTCGAGATTCCCGCATGGATATAGAGCTCAATGTGTTGAGTACTTGAGGAGAATTTTGGGGAGTGCAACTTCCTAAAAGTCAACAGGGGTCAAATCGTGATTTCCGCTGTTGAGGGGCAAAACGGTCATTTTGCACTGGGGTTCTGAAAAATGGTTTTTCAGATCATGGTATTCAGTTTTGGAAACTGATTCGATCGGTCCGATCTGATCGGCGATCGGAGTTATGATGAAGTCACGGTGATGGGGATGAACTGAATGTTCATCCGTTGGACCCGAGCCCGTTGGGCCGGTCCAAGTCCATCATTAAGTCTACTTAATGTAAAGTTAAGCTTCATAATAACACACAACAACTTACAACAAACCCTAACCCTAAAAGCTCTAGTAGTCGCCGCCCCTCCTCTCCTCAAAAGCCGCCGCCGCCGCGGCCTCTCTCGCCGGAATTTGTTCCGGCCAACTTGACGAGGAGAATCCGTCCGTGCTGATCTCGTCATGCCTTCTAGTGCAGGCTGACGAAGGAGTCTCGCTTCCGATCATGGACCTGATTGACGTAATCTACCGCCGCCTACCGTGAAGTGCCGGTTTCCTCGTGAAACTGGTCGGAGCCAGGCGCCTAGGCGCCAGAAAGGTAACCCCGAGAAACACCCTACGAATGGTCATAGTTTGATTGTTTTGAATTGTATTGATCGTCTCCCGGCAAATTTTTGTTCTTCCGCTACCTCGCCGGGCCAGAAAGGTAACCCCGAGAAACACCCTACGAATGGTCATAGTTTGATTGTTTTGAATTGTATTGATCGTCTCCCGGCAAATTTTTGTTCTTCCGCTACCTCGCCGGGAGGCGTGATCCGGATCCGCCGTGGTTCCCCAACAGTTTTGGTGTCCAATCTGATTGTTTTGGGAATAAGAGATTTTGATTTTATCTTGGGAATGGATGTGTTATCTAGCTATAAGGCTACTGTTGATTGTTTTCATGGTGTGGTGAGGTTTCGCCCAGACTAGGGTGAGAAGTGGGAGTTCTACGGTGCTGATTCGCGCTCGAAGATTCCACTAGTCTCCGCCATGGAGATGTTTAGCCTTTTATCGCTAGGTAACGCAGGATTCATGATCTACGCGCTTGACAGTTCCCAAGAGCCGAGATTGGAGTTGAGCGATATTCCGATCGTTCGAGAGTTTCCCGACGTATTCCCGGATGAGATTCATGATTCCCTCCGAGACGTGAGATCGACTTCAGTATCTTGGGAATGGATGTGTTATCTAGCTATAAGGCTACTGTTGATTGTTTTCATGGTGTGGTGAGGTTTCGCCCAGACTAGGGTGAGAAGTGGGAGTTCTACGGTGCTGATTCGCGCTCGAAGATTCCACTAGTCTCCGCCATGGAGATGTTTAGCCTTTTATCGCTAGGTAACGCAGGATTCATGATCTACGCGCTTGACAGTTCCCAAGAGCCGAGATTGGAGTTGAGCGATATTCCGATCGTTCGAGAGTTTCCCGACGTATTCCCGGATGAGATTCATGATTCCCTCCGAGACGTGAGATCGACTTCAGCATTGAGTTGGTTCCCGGTACTGCCCCGATCTCTAGAGCTCCGTATCGTTTGGCGCCTGCAGAATTGAAAGAGCTGAAGGATCAATTGAGAGATCTCTTGGAGAAGGGCTTCATTAGACCGAGTATGTTGCCTTGGGGAGCTCCGATTCTTTTTGTGAAGAAGAAGGATGGGTCTATGAGGATGTGTGTGGATTTTTGACAGTTTAATAAAGCGACGGTGAAGAACAAGTATCCTTTTCCGAGGATTGATGACTTGTTCGACCAGTTGCAGGGATCGGTCGTCTACTCGAAGATTGATTTGCTCTCTGGTTACCACAAGTTGCTGATTAGAGACGCTGACGTGGCGAAGACAACTTTTTGGACTCGATATGGGCATTATGAGTTTCTTGTCATGCCGTTTGGGTTGACTAATGCCCCTGCTGTGCTCATGGACTTGATGAATCACGTCTTCAGTAAGTATATCGATCGGTTCATGATTGTCTTCATAGATGACATCCTGGTGTATTCGAGGAGCTTGAGAGAGCATAAGAAGCATTTGAGACTGGTGTTGTAGAGATTGAGAGACTCGCAATTGTACGCCAAGTTCAGCAAGTGCGAATTCTGGCTTGATCGAATTATCTTTCTGGGTTATGTGATTTCGGCGCAAGGGATTTCGGTAGATCCGAGTAAGGTCAAAGCAGTTCTTAACTGGGAGAGACCTCGGAACGTTTCCGAGATCCACAGTTTTTTGGGATTGGCTGGCTATTACAGGCGTTTTATCGAGAAGTTCTCTTCTATAGCCAGGCCATTGACTCAGTTGACACAGAAAGACCGAAAGTTTGTTTGGACTGACGAGTGCGAGTGCAGTTTTCAGACGTTGAAGGAGAAGTTGACTACTGCTCCTGTTTTGGCTCTACCGTCTGGATCCGGAGGATTCGTGGTGTGCTCCGATGCTTCTCTCAATGGTTTGGCATGTGTTTTGATGCAGAACGAGTACGTGATTGCCTATGCGTCTCAAAAGTTGAAGCGTCACGAGACGAGGTACCCTGTTCATGATTTGGAGTTGGCTGCGATAGTGTTTGCCTTGAATATTTGGCGACATTATTTGTATGGTGAAGAATTTGTGGTGTGCACGGACCAAAAGAGCCTGAAGTATATCTTCACGCAGTCAAATTTGAATATGAGGCAGCGACGATGGATGGAATTGCTCAAGGACTTTAACTGCGAGATTCAGTATCAGCCTGGGAGGATGAACTCAGTTGCCGACGTATTGAGTAGGAAAACCCAGCCTGCGATGCTTTCGTCTTTGAGTGTCTCTAAAGTCTATGAGCAGTTGAGTACTTCTGGTTGGCGTTTCCAGCCGGGTGATCAGTACTTTACGGTTTCTTCGATTCAAGTAGAACCGCAGATTGTGAGTGCCATCAGGGAGGCACATCGGACTGATCCGTATGTTCATGAGTTGAAGATTAAAGCCCGAAGTGGTCAGTCTGATGATTTCTCTTTTTCTTCTGATGGGTGTCTGAGATTTCGAGGAAGATTGGTGGTTTCGAACTTGATCGATTTGAAAGGAACCCTTATGAATGATGCACATTGTAGCCGGTATAGTGTGCATCCGGGCGAGAGAAAAATGTACCATGCCTTGAAGTCTCACTATTGGTGGGCAGGTATGAAGAGCGAAATTTCGGCTTTTGTTGCTAGATGTCTAAATTGTCAACAGGTCAAGGCTGAGAGAATGAGACATGGTGGTCTACTATAGAGTTTGGAGGTGCCCCAATGGAATTAGGAGCACATTGCCATGGATTTTGTGACTCATCTACCTCGATCGAGTATGGGATGTGATGCGATTTGGGTGGTGATTGATAGACTTTCGAAGTCAGCCCATTTCATTCCCTATGATGTGAGGTGTTCGATGAAGAAAATGGCGAAGCTGTATATCGACCACGTAGTTAGATTGCATGGAGTTCCTGTTTTGATAGTATCCGATAGGGATGCAAGATTCCCTTCCCAATTTTGGAAGAGCATGCAAGCAGCGATGGGTTCGAGATTGGCTATGAGTACAGCCTATCACCCATAGACAGATGGTCAGTCTGAGCGGACTATTCAGACTTTGGAGGATATGCTGCGTGCAGTAGTGATGGGAGACAACTTTCTACCCCTGAGTTTGTGCAGCATATGAAGGAGCAGATTGATTTGATTTGAAGTAGAATGAAGGCTGAACAAGATAGATTTACTAGCTATGCTAACCGAAGACGTCGACCGTTAGAATTTGAGGTTGGCGATCGGGTATTTCTCAAAGTTTCTCCTTTCAAGAGCGTGATGCGCTTTATATTCAAAGGCAAATTAGCTCCCAGATTCATTGGTCCTTTCGAGATTGTCGAGCGGATTGGACAGTTGGCTTATCGATTGAGGCTTCCTGAAGAGTTAGCAGCGATGCATGATGTTTTTCATGTGTCAGTGTTGAGAAAATATGAGCCAGATCCGTCCCCTGTGTTGAGAACCGATGAAGTTGAGCTGGATTCTGCCTTGAGTTATGTTGAATATCCAGTTCAGATTTTGGTTAGGAAGGAGAAGCAGCTGAGGAACAAAGTAGTTCCGTTGGTGATGGTCCAACGGAGCAAGCATGGCAGAGAAGAAGCAACTTGGGAACCAGAAGAGAAGATGCAGCGCGAGTGGCCGCATCTGTTCGAGTAGATATTGTATTAGATTTCGGTTTCTGGTTATGTTCTTCCCTAATTGTTGTTTGTTTATTTCCTAGTTATCTTGAACTCTTGGGTTTGAATTAGATGAATTTCTGTTCGTATTCTGATTGTTTGATTGTTTTTCCCTGAGTTTGCCTTTGATTTCGAGGACGAAATCTCTTAAGGTGGGGAAAATGTGAGGAATCAGATTTAGATTAGTGGTTAATTTTGTTAATTGGGATTAGCCACGTGAATTTTGCATTGTTGAAATTCTCTAAGTATTAGAAATCAGACGTAGCGCTAGTATAAGAAGCAGACGTAGCGAATTTGGTAAAGTCTGTCAGCAGCAAGTTCCTGTAGCGAAAGTCAACGCGGGTCAACGTTACTGTAGCTCTCGTCTGGTGGATTTTGAATCAGTAGAGATGACGTAGGCGTGACGCATTGTTATCTGCTGGCAGTATTTGCGCTTAGAATGGTTGCTGCTGGCAGCAGGCGCGCAAATAAGAGAATGATGAGAAGCGACGTCGTTTGAATAAATTTTGATGAGAAGCGACGTCGTTTGAAATAATTTAGAAAATTCTGCGTTTTGAGTATTGAGACTGGGTGACCAGCTGTGGCAGCAATGCTTACGAACCATTACGGCGTCGTTTGGATTAGTTGACGTCTCGTCGTTTTATTTGGTTTCGCGTGATCCAGTCGCTGGTGTGTTTACCCAGCTGTTAGCAGATAGGGTGACGTATCCTTTGCGACGTCGTTTTGATTATTTAACACGACCAGTCGATGGTTTGTTTACGTCGACTGGATATTTTGTGATTAGCAGCTGTGGTTTGTTTAAGATGGTATCTGCTGTAAGATATCTACTGTTCACGTCGACTGGATATTTTGTGATCAGCAGCTGTGGGATTTATGGGATATATATATAGAAGTGTTGATCGACACTTAGAAATATTCTGGACCCGATATTCCTTATCTCCTTTCCTAAACCCTTGATTAGATACTGTTCACCGTGACCTATTTCCGTTGATTGCCGCCGTTCTCCGCCGATGAATTGAGCGATTTTGGTGGCGCTGGATTCCTTGAGAGTTGCTCTTTTGATTGCCACCCATTTGAAGCCCAGAATTACCGTTGGAAAAGAAGTGCGAAGTTGCTGTGTCCTCGTACAGAGAAGTTCGTTGGTTCTTCTGCCGGTTTGAGTTTTTGGATTTGAGTTCGCATGAGGTATCTGCTGGGATTTTCGAAAGCGGGAAGAAGCTGAGTTGCTTCAGTTGTGGTACCATGCCTTTGTAAGAATCTGTTGAGGTAGAATCAACTGTTGAAGGTACGAATTGAGCAGATTTAGTAGATTAGAGCATGAACATGACTATGATTGATGTTGTGAAATCTGTTGATGTGATTCTGTGAAATTACGTTTAACAGTTTGTTGAATTGATTGAATATTTCATTCTGTTTTCACGTACTGAATGGTATGCATCGACATTGATTATTGATTGGCATTCATGCATACATATTGAGCCTGACAGATTGATTGATGACCTGATTGAGAGCCACGTTGTGACTGGACGACTGACTTGTCGTGCCTGAAAAGTCCAACGCTATCATAGGAGTGGTGACCGACTGACTTGTCGTGTCTGAATACCACCGAGCTGTGATGGACTGATGGGTCTTGAAGATCACGGACCAATGATTTCCACCGGCTGAATTGCTGTGCGTGTATAGAGGCTCGATAGATATGATTGCCAGTTGATACACTGGTCTAGCTATCCGATCTTTGATAGCCCTCATGCATTCATAGCATTGATTATAGCATGTTTCATGATTAGCTGTTTTGATTAGCTCTTCGTACTGAGGCTTGACCTCGTATCTGTTTTCCTGCTTTTGTGTTGTTTGGGTCTACGTTACCCATTTGCAGGATCTTCAGGTAACCAAGCTGGACCGAGTGGAGGTCAGCTGGTCGATCCCCGTTCCCTTGAGTCCCAGTTATATATTTATGTATTGAACCGGGGGATGCCCCGTGTTACTATGCATTGGGGATCTGTTTTTTATTTGAGATTTATTGTTGTTATCTGATTTGTATGAGTTTGAGTCAACTCATATTTTGATTATGAATATTTTGAATGTATGATTTTAAGTTCAGGCCTAAATTATTTCGAAAATTTTTAAGCCTGATTATTACGCTTCCGTGATTATGTGCTGTTATCTTGAGTAATTAGCACAGGGCCTGACAAGCTGTTGCGATAGAAGTCATCAGATATGCTTACGTGGACAGATATGCTTACGTGGACAGATATGCTTACGTGGTCAGAGTTGCTTACGTGGAGTCCAGTTGTACTCACTATTTCAGTAGTGAAGAAAAGATGTATCAGCCGTAGCGCTAATCAGAAGATGCAATCAGCTGTTGCAAGCATTCATCAGCTGCAAGAAATCAGCTGTTGCAAACAAAAGTTAAGACCAGCAGTTGATACGGCAGATGGATCAGCTGGAGTAGCTGAACCAGCTGGTGCGCGAAAAATGATCAGCTGGAAACAGATGAGAACAGTCAGCTATAAGCAGATGTCGACCAGTTCAGACGCAAGCTACAGTGGATCAATTATCCAGTCGCAAGCTATAGTGAAAAGCATAATCAGTCGCAAGCTACAGTATGTTCAGCAGTGAGCTAAAATTATTCAGCAGTAGAAGATTTCAGCAGTCGTGACGTCATCAAAAGCTGTTCAGCCGTAAAGACAACAGACATCAGATGTTGATCAATAGAGGCGAATCAGCTGTTGGAACAACGAACAAAATATGAAGCAGATATCAGCTGGAGCAGATGAGAACAATCAGCTGAATCATATACAGAACCAACAGCTGATGAGCGATACAAAGAAAACCAACAGCTGAGTGAACAACTGTTGAACGAAGTGTTATAACGAAGAAATCAATCAGCTGTTGGAACTAATTAGTCGAAGAAAAGACAACAGCTGAGTGAACAGCTGTTGAACAATTTGTTCGAGTACATTCAGCTGTTGAGATGCATTCAACCGCTTAAATGGAAAGAATCAATGGCTGAAAGTGAGTCGTGCAAATGCCTTAAATCAAGGGGACAAGATTTGTACTATTCTGGGAAATAGTACAATATACAGAGGATGGTTGCACCAATTTGGGAAGAAGATAAATTGGCCTTGACAAGCGCAGAAGAGATTTGAATCTACTGTCTAACGGCCATATTTGGAGAGAAGCTTTATATATAAGGAGATTTGTTGAAGGGAAGTGATTTTGACAGACTAATTGAAGCACAGTGCAAAAACAGAGGGAATAAAAATAGAGGAACGAAGCAGTCGACCTCCATTAGAGAGGAGCTTAGTACGAGCGTCGACTGCTAGTTCTAATCAGCTTTTGTAGAAGCATTTTCCCAGTGTGTGAGATTTATTCTTTAGAGAGCTGAGCATTCATTGTAAAATCTCACACACACAGATTCACTCGCATATTTTGAGAGATGTGCGAAATTGCTTAGCGAGTGAATCACAAACAATACAAAATCAGATCCCGTCCAAGCATGAAGACGTTAAACTCTGTGTTTGTAGCCTTTCTCACATAGGCGTAAAACAAGTGAGTGACACAGCCGAGGGATGGTGTAAAGTCTAGGAGTTCACCTTGAGCAAGGCTCGGTGATTGGGTCTGCGGATCAAATTCTTCTAGTGGAACCTTCCGAGGCGGAAGAAGGGGAGACGTATTATTTTTATATCCGAACTTCCAGAAACAAATAACAGTGTATTGTATTCTTTTATTTATTGAGAGTAATCTGCATTAGCATTTACATTAGCACGCACGCATAACAGAAATCACACTTTCACATAGCAAACAGATTTCACAGTCACACGCATCATTCGTATTGTTTAACAGAAATCTGTTTGCGTTAGTTTTAAAATTAGGATTCAGTTCTGATGTTTTCCGCATGTTTTTATTACATACCAGATATGTCTCCGGTGCTCTCGTATTTATATGTTCAAGAACCATGAGCTATTGTAGCTCCTTTATTTTATTGGATCAGATCCAGCCCCTCCCTTATGTTATGTTGTTTATTTTAATAAGATCTGATCCTGGGGTCCTAACAAGTGGTATCAGAGCAGGTTGTTCTTGAATGAGCACTTATTTTAAAATGCATTTGAAACAAAATTTGTTTATGTTCTCTGATATTTTTTGCGAAATTTCAGCTGGTGCTTCGTTTTTAAAATGATTTGAGCTTATATTATAAAAGATAGGGATAGTTTTATTAATCCTTCATCTGCATATATAAGCTAAAGCAGAAGCACACTATCAGCTTTTTCAAAATCATAGCATATTGTTGCATACAGTTTTTCCCAAAAATCTGTTTTGATTTTCAAAATCTGTAAAATTCCTGCTGTCACGTTGTTGTTGTTGTGGCAGTGTAGGGAGAGCTTTTTTTAAAATTTGTTGGGAAAACCAGCTTTCGACCTCTTTTTGATTCCCACAAAAAGGGAGAGAATTGTTAGATCATTCATAAGTTATTTGAGGTTTTGTGTAAATCAAAAAGGGAGAGATTGATGGATCTGGATAACAGATCCAGATCTGAGTTTTGAATTACACAAAACCTGTTATAGTGTTTCTAAGTTTTTACGTAGTGTACAGATGTAAACAGTAGAAATCTGGTGAAGGAACGACGAAGAGATGTTTCAGCTGTTGCAATCAGAAGTAATGAGCAATTTTCAGAAGCTGTCATCAGACGTTGATAAAAGAAGATGATATCAGATGTGAGAGAACATTTGTATAGAAGGTGTGAGCGAACAGCTGAAGCAAATATGAGTGAGCAGCTGTAAGCAGAAGACATTGAATCAGCTGTTGCGATAGAATTCATCAGATATGCTTACATGGACAGATATGCTTACGTGGTCAGAGTTTCTTACGTGGAGTCCAGCTGTACTCACTGTTTCAGTAGTGAAGAAAAGATGTATCAGCCGTAGCGCTAATCAGAAGATGCAATCAGCTGTTGCAAGCATTCATCAGTTGCAAGCAATCAGCTGTTGCAAACAGAAGTCAAGACCAGCAGTTGATACAACAGATGGATCAGCTGGAGTATCTGAACCAGCTGGTGCGCGAAAAACGATCAGCTGGAAGAAGATTAGAGCAGTCAGCTGTAAGAAGATGTCGACCAGCTCAGACGCAAGCTACAGTGGATCAGTTATCCAGTCGCAAGCTACAGTGAAAAGTATAATCAGTCACAAGCTACAGTATGTTCAGCAGTGAGCTACAGTTATTCAGCAGTAGAAGATTTCAGCAGTCGTGACGTCATCAAAAGCTGTTCAGCAGTAAAGACAACAGACATCAGATGTTGATCAATAGAGGCGAATCAGCTGTTGGAACGACGAACAAAAGATGAAGCAGATATCAGCTGGAGCAGATGAGAACAATCAGCTGAAGCATATACAGAACCAACAGCTGATGAGTGATACAAAGAAAACCAACAGCTGAGTGAACAGCTGTTGAGCGAAGTGTTATAACGAAGAAATCAATCAGCTGTTGGAACGAATTAGTCGAAGAAAAGACAACAGCTGAGCGAACAGCTGCTGAAAAATTTGTTCGAGTACATTCAGCTGTTGAGATGCATTCAACCGCTTAAATGGAAAGAATCAATGGCTGAAAGAGAGTCGTGCAAATGCCTTAAATCAAGGGGACAAGATTTGTACTATTCTGGGAAATAGTACAATATACAGAGGATGGTTGCACCAATTTGGGAAGAAGACTAATTGGCCTTGACAAGCGCAGAAGAGATTTGAATCTACTGTCTAACGGCCATATTTGAGAGAAGCTTTATATATAAGGAGATTTGTTGAAGAGAAGTGATTTTGACAGATTAATTGAAGCACAGTGCAAAAACAGAGGGAAGAAAAATAGAGGAATGAAGCTGTCAACCACCATTAGAGAGGAGCTTACTACGAGCGTCGACTGCTGAGTTCTAATCAGCTTTTGTAGAAGCATTTTCCTAGTGTGTGATATTTATTCTTTAGAGAGTTTAGCGTTCATTGTAAAATCTCACACACAGATTAACTCGCATATTTTGAGAGATGTGCGAAATTGCTTAACGAGTGAATCACAAACAATACAAAATCAGATCCCGTCCAAGCACGCAGACGTTAAACTCTGTGTTTGTAGCCTCTCACATAGGCGTAAAACAAGTGAGTGACACAGCCGAGGGCTGGTGTAAAGTCTAGGAGTTCACCTTGAGCGAGGCTCGGTGATTGGGTCTGCGGATCAAATTCTTCTAGTGGAACCTTCCGAGGCGGAAGAAGGGGAGACGTAAGATTTTTATATCCGAAATTCCAGAAACAAATAGCAGTGTATTGTATTCTTTTATTTATTGAGAGTACTCCGCATTAGCATTTACATTAGCAAGCACGAATAACAGAAATCACAGTTTCACATAGCAAACAGATTTCACAGTCACACGCATCATTCGTATTGTTTAACAGAAATCTGTTTGCGTTAGTTTTAAAATTAGGATTCAGTTTTGATGTTTTCCTCATGTTTTTATTACATACCAGATCTGTCTCCGGTGCTCTCGTATTTATATGTTCAAGAACCATGAGCTATTGTAGCTCCTTTATTTTTTGGATCAGATCTCGCCCCTCCCTTATGTTATGTTGTTTATTTTATTAAGATCTAATCCTTGGGTCCTAACAAGTGGTATCAGAGCAGGTAGTTCTTGAACGAGCACTTATTTAAAAACGCATTTGAAACAAAATTTGTTTATGTTCTCTGATATATTTTGCGAAATTTCAGCTTGTGCTTCGTTTTTAAAATGATTTGAGCTTATATTATAAAAGATAGGGATAGTTTTATTAATCCTTCATCTGCATATATAAGCTAAAGCAGAAGCACACTATCAGCTTTTTCAAAATCATAGCATATTGTTGCATACGGTTGTTCCCAAAATCTGTTTTGATTTTCAAAATCAGTAAAATTCCTGCTGTCACGTTGTTGTTGTTTTTGTGGCAGTGTAGGCAGAGCTTTCTTTAAAATTTGTTGCGAAAACAAGCTTTCGACCTCTTTTTGATTCCCACAAAAAGGGAGAGAATTGTTAGATCATGCATATGTTGTTTGAGTTTTTGTGTAAATCAAAAAGGGAGAGATTGATGGATCTGGATAACAGATCCATATCTGAGTTTTGAATTACACAAAACCTGTTATTGTGTTTCTAATGTTTCTACGTAGTGTACAGATGTAAACAATAGAAATCTGATGAAGGAACGACGAAGAGATGTTTCAGCTGTTGCAATCAGAAGTAATGAGGAACTTTCAGAAGCTGTCATCAGACGTTGATAAAAGAAGATGATATCAGATGTGAGCGAACATTTGTATAGAAGGTGTGAGCGAACAGCTGAAGAAAATATGAGTGAGCAGCTGTAAGCAGAAGACATTGAATCAGCTGTTGCGATAGAATCATCAGATATGCTTACGTGGACAGATATGCTTACGTGGTCAGAGTTGCTTACGTGGAGTCCAGCTGTACTCACTGTTTCAGTAGTGAAGAAAAGATGTATCAGCCGTAGCGCTAATCAGAAGATTCAATCAGCTGTTGCAAGCATTCATCAGCTGCAAGCAATCAGCTGTTGCAAACAGAAGTCAAGACCAGCAGTTGATACAACAGATGGATCGGCTGGAGTAGCTGAACCAGCTGGTGTGCGAAAAACGATCAGCTGGAAGCAGATGAGAGCAGTCAACTGTAAGCAGATGTCGACCAGCTCAGACGCAAGCTACAGTGGATCAGTTATCCAGTCGCAAGCTACAGTGAAAAGCATAATCAGTCGCAAGCTACAGTATGTTCAGCAGTGAGCTACAGTTATTCAGCAGTAGAAGATTTCAGCAGTCGTGATGTCATCAAAAGCTGTTCAGCAGTAAATACAACAGACATCATATGTTGATCAATAGAGGCGAATCAGCTGTTGGAACGACGAACAAAAGATGAAGCAGATATCAGCTGGAGCAGAGGAGAACAATTAGCTAAAGCATATACAGAACCAACAGCTGATGAGAGATACAAAGAAATCCAACAGCTGAGTGAACAGCTGTTGAGCGAAGTGTTATAACGAAGAAATCAATCAGCTGTTGGAACGAATTAGTCGAAGAAAAGACAACAGCTGAGCGAACAGCTGTTGAACAATTTGTTCGAGTACATTCAGCTGTTGAGATGCATTCAACCGCTTAAATGGAAAGAATCAATGGCTGAAAGTGAGTCGTGCAAATGCCTTAAATCAAGGGGACAAGATTTGTACTATTCTGGAAAATAGTACAATATACAGAGGATGGTTGCACCAATTTGGGAAGAAGACTAATTGGCCTTGAAAAGCGCAGAAGAGATTTGAATCTACTGTCTAACGGCCATATTTGGAGAGAAGCTTTATATATAAGGAGATTTGTTGAAGAGAAGTGATTTTGACAGATTAATTGAAGCACAGTGCAAAAACAGAGGGAAGAAAAATAGAGGAACGAAGCTGTCGACCACCATTAGAGAGGAGCTTACTACGAGCGTCGACTGGTGAGTTCTAATCAGCTTTTGTAGAAGCATTTTCCTAGTGTGTGATATTTATTATTTAGAGAGTTTAGCGTTCATTGTAAAATCTCACATACATAGATTAACTCGCATATTTTGAGAGATGTGCGAAATTGCTTAGCGAGTGAATCATAAACAATACAAAATCAGATCCCGTCCAAGCACACAGACGTTAAACTCTGTGTTTGTAACCTCTCACATAGGCATAAAACAAGTGAGTCACACAGCCGAGGGCTGGTGTAAAGTCTAGGAGTTCACCTTGAGCGAGGCTCGGTGATTGGGTCTGTGGATCAAATTCTTCTAGTGGAACCTTCCGAGGCGGAAGAAGGGGAGACGTAGGATTTTTATATCCGAACTTCCAGAAACAAATAGCAGTGTATTGTATTCTTTTATTTATTGAGAGTACTCCGCATTAGCATTTACATTAGCACGCACGCATAACAGAAATCACACTTTCACATAGCAAACAGATTTCACAGTCACACGCATCATTCGTATTGTTTAACAGAAATCTGTTTGCGTTAGTTTTAAAATTAGGATTCAGTTCTGATGTTTTCCGTATGTTTTTATTACATACAAGATCTGTCTCCGGTGCTCTCGTATTTATATGTTCAAGAACCATGAGATATTGTAGCTCCTTTATTTTATTGGATCAGATCTCGCCCCTCCCTTATGTTATGTTGTTTATTTTATTAAAATCCGATCCTTGGGTCCTAACAAGTGGTATCAGAGCAGGTTGTTCTTGAACGAGCACTTATTTAAAAACGCATTTGAAACAAAATTTGTTTATGTTCTCTGATATTTTTTGCGAAATTTCAGCTGGTGCTTTGTTTTTAAAATGATTTGAGCTTATATTATAAAAGATAGGGATAGTTTTATTAATCCTTCATCTGCATATATAAGCTAAAGCAGAAGCACACTATCAGCTTTTTCAAAATCATAGCATATTGTTGCATACGGTTGTTCCCAAAATCTGTTTTGATTTTCAAAATCTGTAAAATTCCTGCTGTCACGTTGTTGTTGTTGTTGTGGCAGTGTAGGCAGAGCTTTCTTTAAAATTTGTTGCGAAAACCAGCTTTCGACCTCTTTTTGATTCCCAAAAAAAGGGAGAGAATTGTTAGATCATGCATATGTTATTTGAGTTTTTGTGTAAATCAAAAAGGGAGAGATTGATGGATCTGGATAACAGATCCATATCTGAGTTTTGAATTACACAAAACCTGTTATTGTGTTTCTAATGTTTCTACGTAGTGTACAGATGTAAACAATAGAAATCTGATGAAGGAACGACGAAGAGATGTTTCAGCTGTTGCAATCAGAAGTAATGAGGAACTTTCAGAAGCTGTCATCAGACGTTGATAAAAGAAGATGATATCAGATGTGAGCGAACATTTGTATAGAAGGTGTGAGCGAACAGCTGAAGAAAATATGAGTGAGCAGCTGTAAGCAGAAGACATTGAATCAGCTGTTGCGATAGAATCATCAGATATGCTTACGTGGACAGATATGCTTACGTGGTCAGAGTTGCTTACGTGGAGTCCAGCTGTACTCACTGTTTCAGTAGTGAAGAAAAGATGTATCAGCCGTAGCGCTAAACATAAGAAATCAATCAGCTGTTGCAAGCATTCATCAGCTGCAAGCAATCAGCTGTTGCAAACAGAAGTCAAGACCAGCAGTTGATACAACAAATGGATCAGCTGGAGTAGCTGGACCAGCTTGTGCGCAGAGAACGATCAGTTGGAAGCAGATGAGAGCAGTCAGCTGTAAGCAGATGTCGACCAGCTCAGACGCAAGCTACAGTGGATAAGTTATCCAGTCGCAAGCTACAGTGCAAAGCATAATCAGTCGCAAGCTACAGTATGTTCAGCAGTGACCTACAGTTATTCAGCAGTAGAAGATTTCAGCAGTCGTGACGTCATCAAAAGCTGTTCAGCAGTAAATAGAACAGACATCAGATGTTGATCAATAGAGGCGAATCAGCTGTTGGAACGACGAACAAAAGATGAAGCAGATATCAGCTGGAGCAGATGAGAACAATCAGCTGAAGCATATACAGAACCAACAGCTGATGAGCGATACAAAGAAAACCAACAGCTGAGTGAACAGCTGTTGAGCGAAGTGTTATAACGAAGAAATCAATCAACTGTTGGAACGAATTAGTCGAAGAAAAGACATTAGCTGAGCGAACAGCTGTTGAACAATTTGTTCGAGTACATTCAGCTGTTGAGATCCATTCAACCGCTTAAATGGAAAGAATCAATGGCTGAAAGTGAGTCGTGCAAATGCCTTAAATCAAGGGGACAAGATTTGTACTATTCTGGAAAATAGTACAATATACAGAGGATGGTTGCACCAATTTTTGGGAAGAAGACAAATTGGCCTTGAAAAGCGCAGAAGAGATTTGAATCTACTGTCTAACGGCCATATTTGGAGAGAAGCTTTATATATAAGGAGATTTGTTGAAGAGAAGTGATTTTGACAGATTAATTGAAGCACAGTGCAAAAACAGAGGGAATAAAAATAGAGGAACGAAGCTGTCGACCACCATTAGAGAGGAGCTTACTACGAGCGTCGACTGCTGAGTTCTAATCAGCTTTTGTAGAAGCATTTTCCTAGTGTGTGATATTTATTCTTTAGAGAGTTTAGCGTTCATTGCAAAATCTCACACACACAGATTAAATCGCATATTTTGAGAGATGTGCGAAATTGCTTAGCGAGTGAATCACAAACAATACAAAATCAGATCCCGTCCAAGCACACAAACGTTAAACTCTGTGTTTGTAGCCTCTCACATAGGCGTAAAACAAGTGAGTGACACAGCCGAGGGCTGGTGTAAAGTCTAGGAGTTCACCTTGAGCGAGGCTCGGTGATTGGGTCTACGGATCAAATTCTTCTAGTGGAACCTTCCGAGGCGGAAGAAGGGGAGACGTAGGATTTTTATATCCGAACTTCCAGAAACAAATAGCAGTGTATTGTATTCTTTTATTTATTGAGAGTACTCCGCATTAGCATTTACATTAGCACGCACGCATAACAGAAATCACACTTTCACATAGCAAACAGATTTCACAGTCACACGCATCATTCGTATTGTTTAACAGAAATCTGTTTGCGTTAGTTTTAAAATTAGGATTCAGTTCTTATGTTTTCCGTATGTTTTTATTACATACCAGATCTGTCTCCGGTGCTCTCGTATTTATATGTTCAAGAACCATGAGCTATTGTAGCTCCTTTATTTTATTGGATCAGATCTCGCCCCTCCCTTATGTTATGTTGTTTATTTTATTAAAATCTGATCCTTGGGTCATAACAAGTGGTATCAGAGCAGGTTGTTCTTGAACGAGCACTTATTTTAAAACGCATTTGAAATAAAATTTGTTTATGTTCTCTGATATTTTTTGCGAAATTTCAGCTGGTGCTTCGTTTTTAAAATTATTTGAGCTTATATTATAAAAGATAGGGATAGTTTTATTAATCCTTCATCTGCATATATAAGCTAAAGCAGAAGCACACTATCAGCTTTTTCAAAATCGTAGCATATTGTTGCATACGGTTGTTCCCAAAAATCTGTTTTTATTTTCAAAATCTTTAAAATTCATGCTGTCACGTTGTTTTTGTTGTGGCAGTGTAGGGAGAGCTTTTTTTAAAATTTGAAGGGAAAACCAGCTTTCGACCTCTTTTTGATTCCCACAAAAAGGGAGAGAATTGTTAGATCATGTATATGTTATTTGAGGTTTTGTGTAAATCAAAAAGGGAGAGATTGATGGATCTGGATAACAGATCCAGATCTGAGATTTGAATTACACAAAACCTGTTATTGTGTTTCTAACGTTTCTACGTAGTGTACAGATGTAAACAGTAGAAATCTGACGAAGGAACGACGAAGAGATGTTTCAGCTGTTGCAATCAGAAGTAATGAGGAACTTTCAAAAGCTGTCATCAGACGTTGATAAAAGAAGATGATATCAGATGTGAGCGAACATTTGTATAGAAGGTGTGAGCGAACAGCTGAAGCAAATATGAGTGAGCAGTTGTAAGCAGAAGACATTGAATCAGCTGTTGCGATAGAATTCATCAGATATGCTTACGTGGAAAGATATGCTTACGTGGTCAGAGTTTCTTACGTGGAGTCCAGCTGTACTCACTGTTTCAGTAGTGAAGAAAAGATGTTTCAACCGTAGCGCTACTCATAAGATGCAATCAGCTGTTGCAAGCATTCATCAGCTGCAAGCAATCAGCTGTTGCAAACAGAAGTCAAGACCAGCAGTTGATACAACAGATGGATCAGCTGGAGTAGCTGAACCAGCTGGTGCGCGAAAAACGATCAGCTAGAAGCAGATGAGAGCAGTCAGCTGTAAGCAGATGTCGACCAGCTCAGACGCAAGCTACAGTGGATAAGTTATCCAGTCGCAAGCTACAGTGAAAAGCATAATCAGTCGCAAGCTACAGTATGTTCAGCAGTGAGCTACAGTATGTTCAGCAGTGAGAGACAGTTATTAAGCAGTAGAAGATTTCAGCAGTCGTGACGTCATCAAAAGCTGTTCAGCAGTAAATACAACAGACATCAGATGTTGATCAATAGAGGCGAATCAGCTGTTGGAACGACGAACAAAAGATGAAGCAGATATCAGCTGGAGCAGATGAGAACAATCAGCTGAAGCATATACAGAACCAACAGCTGATGAGCGATACAAAGAAAACCAACAGAGAAGTGAACAGCTGTTGAGCGAATTGTTATAACGAAGAAATCAATCAGCTGTTGGAACGAATTAGTCGAAGAAAATACAACAGCTGAGCGAACAGCTGTTGAAAAATTTGTTGGAGTACATGTAGCTGTTGAGATGCATTCAACCGCTTAAATGGAAAGAATCAATGGCTGAAAGTGAGTCGTGCAAATGCCTTAAATCAAGGGGACAAGATTTGTACTATTATTGGAAATAGTACAATATACAGAGGATGGGTGCATCAATTTGGGAAGAAGACAAATTGGCCTTGACAAGCGCAGAAGAGATTTGAATCTACTGTCTAACGGCCATATTTGGAGAGAAGCCTTATATACAAGGAGATTTGTTGAAGAGAAGTGATTTTGACAGATTAATTGAAGCATAATGCAAAAACCGAGGGAAGAAAAATAGAGGAACGAAGCAGTCGACCACCATTAGAGAGGAGCTTATTACGAGCGTCGACTGCTGAGTTCTAATCAGCTTTTGTAGAAGCATTTTCCCTGTGTGTGAGATTTATTCTTTAGAGAGTTGAGCGTTCACTGTAAAATCTCACACACACAGATTCACTCGTATATTTTGAGAGATGTGCCAAAATTTCTTAGCGAGTGAATCACAAACAATACAAAATCAGATCCCATCCAAGCACAAAGACGTTAAACTTTGTGTTTGTAGCATTTCTCACATAGGCGTAAAACAAGTGAGTGACACAACCGAGGGCTGGTGTAAAGTCTAGGAGTTCACCTTGAGCGAGGCTCGGTGATTGGGTCTGCGGATCAAATTCTTCTAGTGGAACCTTCCGAGGAGGAAGAAGGGGAGACGTAGGATTTTTATATCCGAACTTCCAGAAACAAATAACAGTGTATTGTATTCTTTTATTTATTTACAGTACTCCGCATTAGCATTTACATTAAAGAAATCACACTTGCACATAGCAAACATATTTCACAATCACACGCATCATTCGTATTGTTTAACAGAAATCTGTTTGCGTTAGTTTTAAAATTAGGATTCAGTTCTTGTGTTTTCCGCATGTTTTTATTACATACCAGATCTGTCTCCGGTGCTCTCGTATTTATATGTTCAAGAACCATGAGCTATTGTAGCTCCTTTATTTTATTGGATCAGATCTCGCTTCTCCCTTATGTTATGTTGTTTATTTGATTAAGATCTGATCCTTGGGTCCTAACAATATGCATGAATGATGATTAAGAGCCCAAACCCAATTTGTTAGGTGTATGCTAGGATATTGATTCGATTGTGTTGTAATAATTATCAACTTTAAAGTGGGCTTGATTATACCCTTTTCTTATCCCATGAGATGTATCCCTTTGTGCCATGGATTTTTTTATGTAAAATTTTAGTATAGAGAAAGATCAAGATTGAAAGATGGTGGGGCATGAAGAATTGAGAAGATGCAAGACATGTAAATATTTGATGATTGTGTAATTTTGCATTGCATACCCTAGAATTGGACCAAGGTCCATGTTTGGTTCGCATGGAACTATAGTTTTGGGGCAATTGACCATCCTTGTTAGTTTAGCTTTTAAAATATATGCATGATATATTATAAATAATGAGTATGTGCATTATTAATTTATAATAATGAAGTTGCATGAATCCGGCAAACATACGAAAACATATAATTTTTTTTTTAAAAAAATCCTCATTTTGAATAGGATTCAAATTAATATCAAGTCGAAAATGGGAATTATAAAGAATTTATAATTTCCTTGTCTTCCATCGACAGTGTCAGGCCTCGTGCACAACACAGAGTTTAATCACGCAAACACATAGCGAAAGCAATAAAATAGTGCCTAAAATTTTGCTTTGGCCTGACTGAAAGATTATAAAATTTAAAATAGTACAATTCAAAATATCTCAGCTTAATAAAATCGCTCAGTACAACAGTACAACATTCAACAGATACAAGCACTATAGAAAACAACTGAAATACAATAAAGCACAGAGCACTCCCCGGCTAACAGCGCTTATACATACATGCTATACGCTAACTGGGACACTCTAACCACCTCCTGGGGTACCTCCAGCTGGGTCTACTCCACGACCAGCAGAGTAACCATGGTAACTTGAAAACACATACACAGGCAAACAACACCAGCCCCAGAGGGACATGGGGTCAAACCCCAGTACGGAGAGCAACTGAAAAACAGAAGTTAAATGGCAACAGATAAAATGCAAGTTCTATTCATGAGAACAAGGCTACAACCGAACGCAAGGATCCAGAAGGATATCAAGAACTGCTCAACAAATAACAACAGATCAACGGAACAACAGTACAACAATGGCTACGGGGTGTGTGAGTATATGGGAGCTACCCACTCGTCTCAACACACGGCACCAGATGCACAACATAGCTCAACCTGCTGTTGCCCAACTCATGAGATGTGGGAGCTACCCACTCCACTCATAGTGGCTAACAGATCCCAACAGGAAGATGAGGTACGGGAGTTACCCGCTCAGCCTCAAAAGCATCCTGGTATGCACATAGATCAACAGCAACAAGGCAAGCTCAACAGGATCTGAATGCACATGAGTAATGCGTATGCAATGAACAACTTGCGATTAACAACAGCAACAAGGCAAGCACAACCGTACCTCAAATCTTCTGTGCTACAATTACTACAACAGGGTCCTGAGCAACACAGATCTCACACCTGCTAAACCGAATACAGATACTAACTCAGGGACAGTAACACAGAAACCACGAATTGGGAGCTACAAGCTCAACCCAAGTCCGTCCTACCCTTCTAACACAACAGAAGGCTCTAAACAAAGCACAAGGTAGGATCTTTAGCACTTACCGAACAAGATACCTCAACGGCAGGCGAAATCCGACGCTTATGCTAACAAACTACAGAAGGGAGATGTCTCGCGATCTCGCCAAGCTTCACGCAAGCTTCCAAAAGTAGTACCAAACGAATCGTCTCAGCAAGAGAAGTCCAACGCTACCACTCTCACTTCAATCGGAGTTGTCTACCATCGACAATCGAAGAAGATAAGGTTTGATGAAAAGTATCTAGGGTATCGCGACAGAGTTTGTTATCGGGAATGTTAGAGTAGATGCCCAACTAGCCAACTTGTGGCGTGTGGGTTTATAGACTCTTGTATATGACAATCTTTATATATGATATTCGCATTTATCCATATGGCATTCTTTACTTTCATTGTGTGTATAATGATTAACAATTGCGTTGAGTAAAGACCTAGAATACACTAAAATGTATGATAGATGTGATAGTGGGTATTACGGCTATCATGAAACACATCTAATAGTCACTGTGTATTCTGAACATGTTCCTAGTCGATTGGGCCGTCGAAATGAGGATAAGGCCGCCCGAGTTCGAGACTACTATCTGCGATGCGAAGTACCATGTTTCATTGGTAGGGAACATTGTGATGTTCTGAGCATGCAGATAGATAGTGACCTGGTGATCTATCGAACTACCCTCGTTCGGACTTTCCAA
>KQ992587.1:80266-98249 GCA_001598015.1 Dorcoceras hygrometricum | reverse complement strand
CTAGAATAGAATACACTAAAGTGTATGTTAGATGTGATAGTGGGTATGACGGCTATCATGAAACACATCTAATAGTTGTATTCTGAACATGTTCCTAGTCGATTGGGCCGTCAAAATGAGGATAAGGCCGCCCGAGTTCGAGACTATTATCTACGATGCGAAGTACCATGTTTCATTGGTAGGGAACATTGTGATGTTCTGAGCATGCAGATAGATAGTGACCTGGTGATCTATCGAACTACCCTCCTTCGGACTTTCCAAGTGGTTACCATTTGTCGAGTGGATAAGTCCGAGGTCTTGGTTGTACTGATTAGTCCTCACGACTTGAAACGTCATTGAGACTCTACATGATAGGCGTCTCACTTTGACCCGTTTGCCGACTCACTTGGGGTCATGAGGCATCGGGATTGGGTGAGACCCCGATGCATGTAGGAGTCGATGCATCGTTGTCGAGGATTCACCGCTAGCAGACATGCGTGGATATCCTATGCTATCTGAGGGGATAATATTGTATAAATCTCTGGCCAGAGTACTAGAAGTATTTTAGGTAAATGTTTTACCTAGTTACACTCGCGATGTCACTATTCGATCTCCAAAATATATGCATAGCTATCGGATCTATAGCGACTCTCGATTTGCCAATGGTCGTTGATCTGATCGGGATATATGGATTGAAAGGACCGTACTGTACGCTAACCACGACCAACTGGTTCTTGCAGGCACTATCAGTGATACCTATGGAATCATGGGGTGATGTTGCTAGACGCTTTACCATTATCCGATGGGCAAGTCCGGAATTGTGATTCCGGAGCCACAATGGTTGTGGGCCCACGGCTAGCTGTATCCCTGAACCATTGAGGGTCACACAAGCACTGGATTCGAGATTCCCGCACGGATGCTCAGCTCAATGTGTTGAGAATACGAAGAGGATTTTGGGAGTGCGACTTCCTAAAAAGTCAACAGAGGTCAAATCGTGATTTGCCGATGTTGAGGGGCAAAACGGTCATTTTGCAATTTAGGGTTAGATGATCTGAAAAATTGTTTTTCACATCATAACATTCTGTTTTGGAAATTGAGTCGATCCGTCCGATCTGATCGGTGATCGGAGTTACGATGAAGTCACAGCAATGGATATCGTCATTTGGACCCGGGCCCGATGGACCGGTCCAAGTCCATTGTTAGTCTACTTAATGTAGACTTAAGAACTTTAATCACAACTCAATTCATAACAACCCTAACCCTAATCATAACCGCCGCCTCCTTCTCCTCTCATAAGCCTCGCCGCCGCCGCCCGGTGCACGCCGCCGCCGCTTTGCCGGAATTCGTTCCGGTCAATTCGACGAGGAGAATCCGTCCGTGCAGATCTCGTCAGGCCTTCTAGTGCAGGCTGACAAAGGAATCCCGCCTCCGGTCGTGGACCTGATTGGCGTTATCTACCGCAATCTACCGTGAAGAGACTGCGTTATTGTAATTCCGGTTGGAGCCAGGCACAAGTGCCAACAAGGTATTCCTATTAAACACCCTATGAATGTCATAGATGTGTATTCGATTTTGTATTGATCGTCTCCCGGCATCTATTTTCTATTCTTCCGCTGCCTAGCCGGGGGGCGTGATCCGATCCCCAACAGGGAAATATTCTAAGTGTCGGGAAACAATAATAAAGAACGAAGGCAAAGTCCTCTATATACTCAAATCTGTCCATGCTTGCTGAACATATCTCACCGACAACTTAAGGTACAAAGCTGATATTCTCGCTCGGATCTGAATCTCTCAACAGACATGGTGTTTCGCCAAAACAGATCCCTACTAACTTAAACGACGTCGCACAAGTACACTATCGCAACTGGACACTTCACCCGCTACTCAGATCTGAATCTCTAGCGCAAGAGGAATCTGAAACCCAAAACCGCGTCAATTCTACACACTCAGATCTCTCTCGAATCTGAAGACCAACGCCGCTCACAACTGAGTCTCGCCCGCTAAACCAAAGCGATGTCGTTCCAACTAATCAAAACGACGTAGTTTAGCTACTCGCTTCAAAACAGCTAGCGTACTCTATTCTGCTCAGCGACAACAGATTCCATCACCACTGCTGAACGCGATCACTCAACGATGACCAACACCACATCTGAACAGATCCCGTAACAAAACTCTAACTCTCCAGATTGGTTCCAAGGACTTATACAAAACCCGATAGCTTCTCCAAGCATATCGACTCAAAGCTGGACACCCATACTCGTTCGCTCAAATCTGAATCCAATAAAACCCGATTAATTAATTCAATTAATCATTCAAAACTTTCGGGTCTCACATCTCTCCCGCACTAAAATAGGATTTCGTCCTCGAAATCAGTCAACTTCAAATCAAGAGTTCAAGATAACTGGGAAAAACAATGAGTAACCAAACCAATTACTGGAATCTGATACAATACTCATTCAAACAGATACGGCCACTCACGCTGCATATTTTCTTCTAGTTCCTAAGTAACTTCTTCTCTACCATGTTTGCTCCACTAGACCATCACCAAAGGAATGGTCTTATTCCTCAATTGTTTCTCTTTTCTATCCAAGATCTGCAAGGGATATTCAACATAACTGAAAGTTCTATCTAGATCCACCTCATCAGTTCTCATCACATGCGACGAATCTGGCTCATATTTCCACAACATAGACACATGAAAAACATCATATAAGGAGGACAAATCTGGTGGCAACAGCAAACGATATGCCAAAGTGTCAATCCTCTCAGCTATCTCATAAGGACCAACATAACGAGGAGCCAACTTTCCCTTGAGACAAAATCTCATAACACTGCGAAAAGGAGAAACCTTAAGGAAAACCATATCACCAACCTCAAATTCTAAAGGCCTACTCCTCTTATTCGCCTAACTTTCTTGGCGATCTTGTGCAGCTTTCATCCACTGGCGAATCAGATCCACTTGATCTCTCATCTGCTGCACAACTCTGGAGAAGAAGCTGCTTCTCCCACACTTCTTCCCAACATATAGGCGATCTGCACTTCCTGCCATACAAAGCTTCAAATGGTGCCATTCCAATCGTGACCTGATAGTTGTTATTGTAGGAAAACTCAACCAAAGACAACGAATCTTGCCAGCTACCACTAAAATCCATCATAACAGCTCTCAACATATCCTCTAAAATCTAGTACCCAAAGCTGTTTGCAAACTCTTCCAAGATCTGGAAGTAAATCTAGGATCACGATCTGTGACAATCGAAACTGGCACACCATGCAACCGAACCACAAAGTCTACGTACAGCTTCGCCATCTTCTTCAACGAATAAGTCATGCTATAGGGAATGAAGTGCACAGACTTCGAAAATATGTCTATCACAACCCAAACATCATCACAACCTCTGCTGGAACGAGGCAAATGCGTGACAAAATCCATAGCTATGTGCTCCCAATTCCATTGGGGCACCTCTAAGCTTTGCAACAAACCACCAGGTTTCATCCTCTCAGCCTTGACTTGCTGACAAGTCAGACATCGGACTTCAAAATCAGCAACATCACTCTTCAGACCTGCCCACAAATAATGCTGCTTCAAGGCATGATACATCTTCCTTGCGCCAGGATGGACACTAAGTCTACTGCAATGAGCTTCTCTCAAGATCTCCTCCTTCAAGTCGATCACAACCAGCCTGCCACGAAACCTCAAACACCCATCTGATGAAACAGAGTAGTCCTCCAATTGACCACATCTCACTCTACGCTTCAAATCATGGATGGATGGATCAGTCCTCTGAGCTGCTCTAATGCTAGCAACAATCTGTGGCTCAACTTGAAAAGAAGACACCACAACGTAATCCTCAGCTGGGTAAAATCGCCAACCAGTAGTGCTCAGATGCTCATGGACCTTCGAAATCTGCATCGAAGCCAGCATTGTCACTTGAGCCTTTATGCTCAATGCATCAGCAACTACATTCACTTTCCCAGGCTGATATTTGATCGCACAATAAAAATCATTAAGCAGCTCCATCCATCTACGTTGTCTCATGTTCAAATCTGATTGAGAAAATAGTACTGCAAACTCTTGTGGTCGGAGTACACCACAATTTTTTCACCATACAGGTAGTGACGCCAAATCTTCAAGGCAAATACCACTGTCTCTAATTCCAAATCATGAATTGCGTAACGAGTCTCATGCGGTTTCAACTGACGAGAATCATACACAATGACTCGACCATTCTGCATCAACACACAACCCAATCCATTTAAGGAAGCATCTGCGCAAACTACAAAACCACCTGAATCACACGGCAAAGCCAACACAGACGTTGTAGTTTGCTTCTCCTTGAGCAATTGAAAACTATTCTCGCATTTCTCCATGCACACAAGCCTCTTGTATTTCTGAGTCAACTGCGTCATTGGCTTAGTTATACTAGAGAATCCCTCTATAAAACGCCTATAATAGCCAGCCAAACCCAAGAAACTACGAATCTCAGCAACATTCTTGGGACGTTCCCAGTTAATCACAGCCTCAACCTTACTGGGATCCACAGAAATACCATCGACTGAAATCACATGACCCAGAAACACAACTCGGTCTAACCAAAACTCGCACTTGGAGAACTTAGCATACAACTGTCAGGCCTCGTGCACCATACAGAATTAAACAACGCAAAACAAGAGCGGAAGCATACAAAAGTGGCTTAAAATTTTCTCTGGCCTGACGATAAAAACATATGATTTAAAATACAACAATACTCAAAATATCCCAGTTCTATAAACACAATTTAGTACAACAGTACAACAGTACAACATTCAATAAATACAAGCACTACCTAAAGCAACTTAAATACAACAAAGCCCAGGGCACTCCCCGGCTAACATCGCCTATACATATATGCTATACGCTAATTGGGACACTCTAACCACCTCATGGGGCACCTCTAGCTGGGTCTACACCACGACCAGCAGAGTAACCATGATAACCTGAAAACACATACAGGAAAACAATACCAGTCCCAGAGGGACATGGGGTCAAACCCCAGTACGGAGAGCAATATAAAACAGCTAACGGCAAGCAATAAGTAATATGCAAATGCTATGCATGAGAACAAGGCTACAACTAAAACACAGGGAGCCAAGGAGTCTCAAAGCTGATCAAGAACAGATACAACCGAACAACAGAACTACAGTGGCCACGGGGTGTGTGAGTATATAGGTTTTCTCACTCGTCTCAAGACATGGTACCAGATGCAACACATGGCTCAACCCGCTGTTGTCCAACTCATGAGATGTGGGAGCTACCCACTCCACTCATAGTGGCAACAGATCCCAGCAGGGAGATGAGGTACGGGAGTTACCCGCTCGGCCTCAACAACATACTGGTACACACAGAACAATAAACAAGGCACGGCTACAACAGATCTTAGCTCATGAGATAAATGCGTGTATGCAACAGATGCAAATGATCAACACAGAAACATATACATTATGCAAGGCATACACAGCAGCAAACATCATCACTCATGCTCAATCTAAAGCTGTAAAACAAGCTCACTCCGTACCTCAAGTCTTCTGAGCTACAATTACCACAAACAGGGTCCGAGCAACACGGAACTCACACCTGCTAAGCCAAATACAAATACTAGCTCAAGGACAGTAGCACAGAAAAGCAATCGTTGGGAGCTACGAACTCGACCAGCGCTATACTACCCCTCTATCTCAACAGAGAGCTCTAAGAAAACACAAGGTAGGGTCTAAACACTTACCCCAACAAGCTAGGATGGAACGCTAACAGACTACACAAGGAAGATGTCTTAGCACACCTCACCAGCTTCAAGCAATCGTCCAAAAGTAGCACCAAATGAAGCGTCTTAGCAAGACGAGTCCAGCGCTACCACTCTTATTTCAATCGGAGCTGTCTACCGATGGCAATCGAAGAAGATAAGGTTCGGATACTACCCCTCTATCTCAACAGAGAGCTCTAAGAAAACACAAGGTAGGGTCTAAACACTTACCCCAACAAGCTAGGATGGAACGCTAACAGACTACACAAGGAAGATGTCTTAGCACACCTCACCAGCTTCAAGCAATCGTCCAAAAGTAGCACCAAATGAAGCGTCTTAGCAAGACGAGTCCAGCGCTACCACTCTTATTTCAATCGGAGCTGTCTACCGATGGCAATCGAAGAAGATAAGGTTCGGTGAACAGTAGCTAGGGTATCGCGACAGAGTTCAACAATCGGAAAATATTCTAAGTGTCGGGAACAATACAAGGCAACAAAGACCAAGTCCTCTTATATATACTCAAATCTGCCTACGCTTGATGAACAGATCTCACCGACAACTTAAAGTACAAAGCTGATATTCCCACTCGGATCTGAATCTCTCAACAGATCTCACCCTACGCCAAAGCAGATCTCTACTAACTCAAAGGACGTGACAAGTCCACTATCGCAACTGGACACGTCACCCACTACTCAGATCTAAATCGCTATCGCAAGAGGAATCTGAAACCCAAAACGGCATCGCTTTCTAACACTCAGATCTCTCTCGAATCTGAAGACGAACGCTGCTCACCACTGAGTCTCCCCCGCTAAACCAAAACGTTGTCGTTCCAACTAATCCAAACGACGTAGTTTAGCTACTCGCTGCTGACACAAGCTAGCACACTCTCTTCTGCTCAGCAACAACAGATTCCACCACGACTGCTGAACACAAAAACTCACCGATGACTAACACTCGCATCTGAACAGATCCCGCAACAAAACTCTAACTCTCCAGATCTGTTCTAAGGACTTATCCAAAATCCGATAGCTTCTCCAAGCATATCGACACAAAGCTGGACACCCAGACTCGCTCACTCAAATCTGAATCCAACAAAACCCGGTTAATTAACTCAATTAATCCTTCTAAACTTTTGGGTCTCACATCTCTCCCCCACTAAAACAGTATTTCGTCCTCGAAATCAATCAACTCCAAATCAAGAGTTAAAGATAACTGGGGAAACAAACATAAGCAAACATCTACTAGGAAATAAAAAAGAACCAATGACTGGAATCTGATACAACACTCACTCAAACAGATACGGCCACTCACGCTGCATCTTTTCTTCCAGTTCCCACGTAGCTTCTTCTCTACCATGCTTGCTCCATTGGACCATCACCAAGGGAATGGTCTTATTCCTCAATTGTTTCTCTTTTCAATCAAAAATCTGCAAGGGATATTCCACATAACTCAAAGTTCTATCTAGCTCCACCTCATCAGTTCTCAACACATGCGACGGATCTGGCTCATACTTCCTCAGCATCGACACATGAAACACATCATGTAAGGAAGACAAATCTGGTGTCAACAGCAAACGATATGCCAACGGGCCAATCCTCTCAGCTATCTCATGAGGACCAACATAACGAGGAGCCAACTTTCCCTTGAGACCAAATCTCATAACACTGCGAAAAGGAGAAACCTTAAGAAAATTAGATCACTAACTTCAAATTCTAAAGGCCTACACCTCTTATTCGCATAACTAGCTTGGCGATCTTGTGCAACTTTCATTCTCTGGCGAATCAAATCCACTTGATCTCTCATCTGCTGCACAAACTCTGGAGAATACAGCTGCTTCTCCCCCACTTCTTCCCAACATACAGACGATCTGCACTTTCTACCATACAAAGCTTCAAATGGTGCCATCCCAATTGTGACCTGATAGCTGTTATTGTAGGAAAACTCAACCAAAGACAACGAATCTTGCCAGATATCACTAAAGTCCATCACAACAGCTCTCAACATATCTTCTAAAATCTGGATAGTCCTCTCAGATTGGCCATCTGTCTGGGGGTGATACGCTGTACTCATAGCCAATCTATTTCCCAAAGTTGTCTGCAAACTCTTCCAAAACCTGGAAGTAAATCTAGGATCATGATATGAAACAATAGAAACTGGCACACCATGCAAACGCATTACGAAATCTATGTACAGCTTCGCCATCTTCTTCAAAGAATAAGTCATGTTGTAGGGAATGAAGTGCGCAGACTTCGACAATCTGTCTATCACAACCCAGACCGGATCACAAACCTCTTCTGGAACGAGGAAAATGCGTGACAAAATCCATAGCTATGTGCTCCCAATTCCATTAGGGAACCTCTAAGCTTTGTAACAAACCACCTGGTCTCATCCTCTCAGCCTTAACTTGCTGACAATTCTGACAACGGGCTACAAAATCAGCAACATCACTCTTCAAACCTGCCCACCAGTAATGCTGCTTCAAGGCATGATACATCTTCCTTGCACCAGGATGGACACTAAGTGTACTGTAATGCTCTTCTCGCAAGATCTCTTCCTTAAAATCAACCAGATTTGGCACAACCAATCTGCCACGAAATCTCAAACAACCATCAGAAGAGACAGAATAGTCCTCCAACTGTCCAGCTCTCACCTTCAACTTCAACTCATGGATGGATGGATCAGTCCTCTGAGGTTCCCTAATGCTAGAAACAATATGTGGCTCAACGTGAAAAGAAGACACCACAACATAATCCTCAGCTGGGTAATATCGCCAACCAGTAGTGCTTAGATGCTCATGGAACTTTGAAATCTGCATCGAAGCCAGCATCGCCACTTGAGCCTTTCTGCTCAATGCATCAGCAACTACATTCATCTTCCCAGGCTGATATTTTATCTCACAATCAAAATCTTTTAGTAGCTCCATCCATCTATGTTGTCTCATGTTCAAATCTGATTGAGAAAACAGGTACTGAAGACTCTTGTGGTCGGAGTACACCACAAAATGTTCACCATACAGATAGTGACGCCAAATCTTCAAGGCAAACACTACTGCTGCCAACTCCAAATCATGAACTGGGTAACGAGTCTCATGCGGTTTCAACTGACGAGAGGCATACGCAATGACTCGACCATTCTGCATCAACACACAACCCAATCCATTCAAGGAAGCATCTGCACACCCCACAAAACCACCTGAACCACAAGGCAAAGCTAACACAAGCACAGAAGTTAGCTTCTCTTTGAGAAACAGAAAACTATTCTCACATTGCTCAGTCCACACAAACCTCTTGTCTTTCTGAGTCAACTGCGTCAATGGCTTAGCTATACTTTCTATAAAACGCCGATAGTAGCCAGCCAAACCCAAGAAACTACCGATCTCAGAAACATTCTTTGGACGCTCCCAGTTAATCACTGCCTCAACCTTACTAGGATCCACAGAAATACCATCAACAGAAATCATGTGACCCAAAGAAACTACGAATCTCAGCAACATTCTTGGGGCGCTCCCAGTTAACAACAACCTCTACCTTACTGGGATCCACAGAAATACCTGTAGCTGAAATGACATGACTTAGAAATACAACTCGGTCTAACCAAAACTCGCACTTGGAAAACTTAGCACACAGCTGCGAGTCTCGTAGCGTCTGAAGAACCAACTTCAAATGCTCTTTGTGCTGCATCAGAGTCTTAGAGTACACCAAAATGTCATCGATAAACACAATCACAAACTGATCGATGAACTCACTAAAGACTCGGTTCATCAAGTCCATGAAAACTGCGGGAGCATTCGTCAGAACAAAAGGCATAACTAGAAACTCATAATGCCTATACCTTGTACGAAACACAGTCTTCTCAAAATCCTGATCTCGGATGCGCAACTGATGGTACCCACAGCCAAACCCTGAAGCTGATCAAACAAGTCATCGATCCTAGGCAAAGGGTACTTGTTCTTCACTGTCGCCTTGTTCAAATTCCTAAAGTCGATACATATCCTCATCGATCCGTCCTTCTTCTTAACAAACAAGATAGGCGCTCCCCACAGGGACATGTTTGGCATAATGAATCCCTTCTACAGCAAATCACTAAGTTGAACCTTAAGCTCCCTCAACTCAGCAGGCGCTAAAGGATACGGAGCTCTCGAAATCGGGGCTGTACCAGGTACCAACTCAATGCTGAAGTCTATCTCCCTTCTCGGAGGAAAACCAGGAATCTCCTCCGGAAACACATCCGGGAAATGTCGAACCACGGGAACCCTACTAATCTCTACGCTCGAAGAATAAGATGCATCAAAGGAATAGATCATAAAACCAGCGTTCTCTAGCGACAACAGGCTAAACATCTCCATCGTAGAGACTAAAGGAATCTTCGACTGGGAATCTTGGCCATAGAAATTCCATTTTTTCGCCAGACTGGGGCCTAAATCGCACAACGCCATGGAAACAATCCACAGTGGCCCTATAGCTAGACAACACGTCCATTCCCACTATACAATCAAAATCCCACATCAATAGCCTCATTAAGTTGGCTAACAACACGCTCTCGCCAAACTAAGAATACCATTCAACAAAATCTCCTGGGAGAACAGGCTCGCCGGCAGGAGTCGCAACAGATACAACATCACAAAAATATGTGGTATGCAAACCATTCTCAACCACAAATGCATCAGCAATAAACTAATATGATGCTCCTGTATCAAACAACACACGCGCAGGAAAATAAAAAACAAAGCAAGTACCTGTGATCACTCCTCCTCCTGGCGTGCCCTCCGCTTGCTCCCTAGTCATGGCATTCATCTGGGAAAACTGAGGTACTGAAAACTGAGGATGGGAAGACTGTCCAAATCGCTAAGGACAAGGCTGTTGAAATGGTCTAAAGTGAGGCTCCCCTAACCTCTGCTGCTGGGCTGGAAAAGAATGACCTCTAGACGATCCACCTCGACCCTGCGGTGGAGCGGCGGTATGCTGCGATCCAGACAAAGGACACACTCTCGCAAAGTGCCCATACTGACCACAGACGTTACACGAACCCTGCACACCTACACACTGCACTATAGGATGCTTTCCTCCACACTGACCGCAATACTCAACCCTGGAGCTACTGCCACTGCACGAACTACCCAAGCCAGAAGAACTAGAACCCGAATTCTTCTTAAACTGACGACCACGAGACCTAAACCTCGTATGTCCAAATTTTTGGGCTACTTGATGCTGCTGGGGTGGCTGAGACGACTGCACTGACTGGGAAGGTTGCACCCCCGGAACCACGGGACGACTACCTTGCACCCCTTGCGGCCTAACACGCGATCGACGATTCTGCAGTCCTTCCTCAATGTCTATAGCCATGTCCACCGCTTCTGCATAGATCGCCGATAAACCCTCCAACACAAAAGAATACAACTCTTCATTGAGCCCCTCCAAGAACTTGTTCCTAAACTAAAATAGAGAAAAGGTAGGTTATAAACCTCGAGATGTCGATTAGTTTTCCGCCCCAATGAGATGGGGAATTTCTAATCACTTTCTCTCGGCCAGCAACATGCGGAACATAGGAAAGAAGAGAAGAAAATCTCCGGGCATACTCTCCCACGGACATAGATCCCTGAACCAGGTTATCGAACTCTCGCTCCCTGGCGTTCACAAAATATTCCAGAACGTACTCCTGACGAAAGGCAGTACAAAAGATACTCCACAAAATCCCCACACCTGGCTCATCGAGAGTCCTAGAAGCACCTCTCCACCAACGCTCGGCACTTCTTCTCAACTGAAACATAGCTAAACTCAGCCTACGCTCATCATCGTACCTGACACGGTCGAACAACCCAGTAATATGCTGCAACCAAGACTCAGCATCGAAACTAGGCTCATCGCCATTGAACGTCTGAGGATTCATCCGCTGAAACCTCGCCATCACCAGTTCCATATCGTCCACACGGGCTGACAGTTCATCTACCTCCAAGTCAATCTGTCTATCGCGTCCACGACGAGGAACACTATGCTGCACTTCCTCGTTCTGACCTTCGGACTCTTCCTGAAACTGCCCTCTACCTCTACCCCTCGTCTAGGCGGCATCTACAAAGGAACTAAGAGGGTAAGGTCACACAGCAACAAATATATCACATAATCAAGCACATGCAACACATAACACTGTGCCTAGACTCAAGTATGATCAAAGAAATCGAGCTTATCCCAGATTAAGCTTTGATGCCAAAAATGTCAAGCCTCGTGCACCATACAGAGTTAAACCACGCAAAACAATAGCGGAAGCATACAAAAGTGGCTTAAAATTTTCGCTTGGCCTGACGATTAAAACATATAATTTAAAATGCAACAATACTCAAAATATCCCATTTCTTTAAACACAATTCAGTACAACTGTACAGCATTCAATAAATACAAGCACTACCGAAAGAAACTTAAATACAACAAAGCCCAGGGCACTCCCCGGCTAACAGTGCTTATACATATATGATATACGCTAACTGGGACACTCTAACCACCTTCTAGGACACCTCCATCGGGGTCTACACCATGACCAACAGAGTAACCATGATAACCTGAAAACACATACAGGAAAACAATACTAGCCCAAGAGGGACATGGGGTAAAACCCTAGTACGGAGAGCAATATAAAACAGTTAACGACAAGTAATAAGTAATATGCAAATGCTATGCATGAGAACAAGGCTACAACTGAAACACAGGGAGCCAAGGAGTCTCAAAGCTGATCAAGAACAGATACAACTGAACAACAGTGGCCACGGGGTGTGTGAGTATATGGGAGATACCCACTCGACTCAACACACGGTAGATGCAACACATGGCTCAACCCGCTGTTTCCCAACTCATGAGTTGTGGGAGCTACCCACTCCGCTCATAGTGGCTAGCAGATTCCAGCAGGGAGATGAGGTACGGGAGTTACCCGCTCGGCCTCAACAACATCATGGTACGATCAGAACAATAAACAAGGCACGGCTACAACAGATCTGAGCTCATGAGATAAATTGTTAGGATAAAATTTATGGTTTTGGTGATAACAAAATGACAAGTTAAATCTGGATAATCAGACGCAACGTGTAGTAGTGAATCCAGTCGACAGCCTTATACAGACGAGAGCTTCAGTGAATTTATCTTTGGTATCGAATCAGTTGCAAGCTACAGCGATTTGTTTATTCAGACGCAGGGTTATTGATTCAGTCGATGGAAAAACCAGACGCAAGCTACAGTGGTTTGCTTTACCAGACGCAAGCTACAGTGTTTTTGTATCCAGACGCAAGCTACAGTGATTCATATGATCAGACGCAGAATTCAAGTATTAGCGTGTGCAAAACGACAACGTCTGAATAAGTTGAAGCGACACCGTATTGGAACCATTCGAGAGCTACATTGCTATATTTAACCTGTCGAGGGTTTTTAGCAAAACGATGTCGTATGGATAAGTTAAAACGTCAGCGTTTTAACTAAACCAGTCGTTGGATTTAATAAAGAACCAGTCGCTGGAAAAATGAGCGTGGTATAAAGAAAACCAGTCGTTGCATACTTTCAAGCGTCTTCCAGTCGCAAGATCATAAACTACGATGAAGAAATTTCAGGCGTAAGTTCAAATTGATTCAAATACGATTGTATACTCAAAATGGAAAAGATATGTAGAATCGTACAATTGCCTGGAATTGAGGAGACAACGTAGGTACTATTTTGGGTAAATAGTACGATGTACAGAGGCCGTTCTTCAATGTTTGCACAAAAATGGTATACGACAATTTGGCTCTGTCAATGGACAATTTACCTTTTAGTGGAGCAGGTTTTACGGCGTACAATTTTCACAGAGATTCAAACGGGATTATTTTCCTTTGAAGCATTTATGACCGTTGGACGAAGCCTATAAATACCTGAAGCTGGATTGAAGAAACATCCTTCACTCTCATTATCATCGCGGTCACGCTATCAAAATACTCAGAGCTTTCTATCTGTTGAGTTTTATTCTAACAAAGCTCAAGACTCGAAGAACACTACTGTTATTTTTCATAGACAAACCTTCGAGTCCATTCTCTGGTTCATCTTATTGAATCGAGTTTCTTTGTGTTAGAAACCAGAGAATCTTACAGCACTATTGTATTCATTGTCATATTTTATTGAGTCTGTAACGAACTGGCTTTGTGAAGCAGTTCAAAAATATCATTTCGTTACTTGTAACCAGCAGCAAAACGTGTGCGTGTGAATTTAGTGAGTCTAGGAGTTCATACAAGTGAGGCTTGTGTGATTGGGTGTGTGCAGAAGGCCTGTACAGATCAAATCTTCTAGTGATACCTTCCGAGGAGGAAGAAGGGGATACGTAGGATATTTATATCCGAACTTCCAGAAACAAATCCTTGACTCTTATCTTTTAAATTCAGAAATTTATTTACTGTTTGTCTGTTCACAAATCGATTGGCCTCTTTCCGCACTATTTTTGTTGGCCAAGAGATTTGCGTAAAACTGAGATCCTTAAGTTTGGTAACACAAACTTAAGTTAAGCAGTGCTTGTAAAACAGTTTAAAAGAGTTTCGAAAATCTAAAATCGAAAGGAGTTCATTCAACCCCCCCCCCCCTTCTGACTCATGTACGTATATTGATCCTATTTCTGGGACCATCAATTGGTATCAGAGCCTGCGATCTCAGTTATTGAACAGTTATCCTTCGTGCTTTACTATATCTTAATATGTCGATCTCTCACAACAAGATTCCTTTGTTTTCGAGGGAAGAGTATGATGACTGGAAGATTCGGATGCAAGCGCATCTAGCAGCCATGGATGATGACATGTGGTATTTCATCACAGAAGGACCTTTGAAAATAATGAAGCCAAATCTGGCGTTTGCTGTATCAAATGGCGAACCTCAGTTTCTTGAGAAAGCCATACATGAATATACCCATGATGACAAGAAAAAAGGCGAAACTAGACAACGTGGCAAAGGACATACAATTCAAGACGCTGGACAAAGGCAAGAACATGTTCAGCAAGATCAAGAACTGTCCTACTGCCAAAGACATATGGAAGAAGCTAACCCAGATATGTGAAGGAAGCGACGAAACAAAATAAAACAAGTTAACAGTCGCTCATCAAAAGTACGAATCCATCAATATTAAGGATGGAGAGACCATGACTGAGTTCGACGAAAGATTCAGTGCAATTGTCATAGAGTTGAACAACCTTGGGAAAGAATACAACAACAGAGAGTTGGTGCTGAAAGTGATGAGAGCATTGCCCAGAGAGTGGGACGTAAAAACTATGGCGATGAGGGAGTCAAAGGATTTGAACAAGATGGAGATTCATGATCTATTCGCAAATCATAAGGCATATGAGTTTGAACTCGAAACAAGATATGAAGTGCCATCTACTTCCCAACCAACCAAAGCATTAGCAGCAACCACAACCACTGAACAGTGCTCTCCAAGCACAAGCAAATCAGCAGATCAACTCAGTGACGACGTCATGTCCCTCTTCGTCAAGAAGTTTGGGAAATATTTGAGAAGATCTTTCAAGCCTTCTACTTCTTTCAATAATGTTTATAAATCTGAAAAACTCAGTACTGATTTGAAATGTTATAACTGTGATCGCCCAGGTCATTTTGCAGCTGATTGCAACAGACCCAGGAAGGATGACAAATACAGACGATATGACAAGAAAGAAGAGCGATACAGGAGAGATGAGGAAGATGATGAAAGAACTGTCGAAATATCTAAAGACAAATTCAAAGAAAAGTCGAAAGACAGAAGGATAAAACCAAGAGGAGACAAAATACCCAGTCGCAAGCATGACCACAAGGTGTTGGTGGCTGAGGAAAGCACAAAGAGCTGGGCGGATTCTGATTCAGACTCATCCAGCAGTAGTTCATCTTCAAGTGACAGTGAACAGGAGGAAGTTCATTTTCGCATGGCTGACCAAATAGATGACGACGAGGTATTTGACTTCTCCAATGTTGAATTTACACGAGAAGACCTTGTCACTGCACTAAATGACATGGTCAAAGAGTACATGAAGCTTTCTCACTCATTCAAGGAAGCTAAAGCTGAAAACATGAGTCTAAAAAGTAGTTCGATTGAATCAAGTTCTGATGAGCTTGAAGATATTGACAGCTTGAAGACTGAGTTGAGTAAGCTAACAGCTGAGAATGATGTGTTGAAATATGAGACCAGTGAGCTCAAAGCTAAAATCGAAGTATTGAAGCAAGTTGTGAGCGCCTGGAATCGGTCTTCTAGATCTCTTCACAAACTGAACGAGAGTCAAAAACTAGCCAATGATAAGTCTGGTTTGGGATTCAATGGCAGTGAATTCAGTGAAGGAGAGACCAGTACTCAGTCACAGCCTGCATATGACAAGTTCAAAACAAGGAACTTTGTCAAAGCCAGCGTGATATATGACTGCTTTGAGTCGGTAAAATATGATGATCAGAAATCTCCAAAGTTGAGTGATAACGGAAAAGCTGGTATCGGCTTTTCAAAACCTGAGAGCTTCAAGCCTAACTGGCTAAAGAACAAACTGGACAAAGACAAAGCGAAAGCTGGTCAAAAACCGTTTGTTCCTAACCAGCCGTGGCGTAGCTCAAAGAAGGTAAAAACTGGTTGGAAAAATACTCAGCCAAGGAGAGATCCAATTGGTCAACATGTCAAATCTAAACTCAAAAGATCTCACGGTAATTTTACACAGACTTTTGTGGATCCAAAAACTAGGAAAACTGTGAAAGTGATTCCAGTCTGGGTCCCGAAAGGGGTAATCCAATCTGGACCCAAGTAAAATTGGGTACCAAAAGCTGCATGTTTGATTGCAGGATAACAGGTACAAAGCAGCAGCTGAAACAACATTGTGGTACCTGGATAGCGGCTGTGCAAGTCACATGACAGGAAACAAAAAGCTGCTAACAGACGTCACACCACACAAAGGATCTAAAATTGTGTTTGGTGACAATGCATACGGTAACACTGTGGGTAAGGGTAAGCTTATCCACGGTAACATCTCTATTTGTGATTTCCTTGTTGTTGATAATCTTAAATATAATTTGATTAGTATTAGTAAACTATGTGACAAAGGTTACATAGTCAAGTTTCAACAACACACATGCACGGTTCAGAGTCCAAGTGGTCTGACTGTGTTGTAGGAAAACTTCGGGGAATACCGTACATCATCGACTGGTCAGATCAGCAGGACACTTGCCAAGTTGAGTGAACATGATATGGTTTCTGGCTTGCCAAAAATTAGCTTTTCTAAGGATAAGATTTGTGCAGCCTGTCAGCCAGGAAAACAAATAAAATCAACTTTCAAAAATAAATGCGGAAAACGTTCTACCCGCTGCCTTGATCTCTTGCATATGGATCTCTTTGGTCCTATTTCAATCACGAGTTTAGGGGGAACGTCTTACACCCTAGCAGTAGTTGATGATTTTTCAAAATATACATGGGTGTTATTTTTAAAAGCAAAATCTGAAACCGCCGACCAGCTGATAATACTTTTAAAACGTTTACAAAATGACCAATCTTGTTCAGTCAACCGGATAAGAAGTGATCGTGGTACTGAATTTCTAAATTTTAAATTAACTTCTTATTTGGAAGATTTGGGAATAAAGCATGAGCTTTCAGCAGCTAGAACTCCTCAGCAAAATGGGTTAGCTGAGAGGAGAAACCGCACTTTAAAAGAAGCTGCAAGATCTATGATTGCCTATTCCGGTATTTCTCAAAAATTTTTGGCAGAAACTCAGAACAGATCAATGATAAATAGTATGCATGATAAAACCCCATATGAGATCTGGAATGGCAAGAAACCTGATATTTCATATTTCAGGGTGTTTGGATGGAAGTGTTTCATTCATAACAATGGCAAGAAGCATCTAACAGCCTTTGAACCTAAATCTGATGCAGGTATCTTCCTAGGCTATTCTGCAGTGAGCAAAGCATATCGAGTGTTCAACAATCGAAGCTTAACGGTTGAGGAATCAGCACACGTAGTGTTTGATGAAATAAGCTTCAAATCCAACTCAGCTGCAAGATTACACGATTTGTGTTCACGTCTGGAGTCAACAAGTCTTGAAGAATCAGACGACGACGTGCCACAAAGACAATCAGCTGAGGGGGAACAACCAGTAGTGGTTATAACGCACAACAATGTTCAACAGGATATGACAGGTAATCCAGCGGTTATTGATTAAACTAACATGGATCAGCCGCAGGATCAGTGTCCTACAAGTGCACCAGCTGCTGGAAATGAA
>KQ992587.1:39824-54058 GCA_001598015.1 Dorcoceras hygrometricum | reverse complement strand
GCATTAGGTAATCAAGCTGGACCGAGTGGAAGTTCAGTTGGTCGATCCCCGCGTCCCTGAGTCCCAGTTTATATATATGATATGTATTGAACCGGGGGATGCCCCGTGTTATCATGTATTGGGGATTTGTTTTGGTTGATATACTTGTTGTGTTGGAATTGAATCAACTCGTATTTTATTATTGCTATTTTGAATTTATGATTTGAAGTTCAGGCCCATCGTATTTCGAAAAATTTTTAAGCCCTGATTTTTAAGCTTCCGTGTTTATGCGCTTTTGGTGTGTTAATTGTTAGTAATTAGCACGGGGCCTGACAGTGCGGGTATAGAGGCTGACTGAGATATTTTGCCAGTTGATGCACTGGTCTAGCTATCCGATTCCTTGATAGCCCATGCATTTCATAGCATTGATTTATAGCATGTTGCATGTTTATCTGCTTTGATAGCTCTTCGTACTGAGGCTTGACCTCGTATTTGTTTCCTGCTTTGTCTTGCTGGGCCTGCGTGCCCATTTGCAGGAGCTTTAGGTAATCAAGCTGGACCGAGTGGAAGTTCAGCTGGTCGATCCCCGCGTCCCTGAGTCCCAGTTTATATATATGATATGTATTGAACCGGGGGATGCCCCGTGTTATCATGTATTGGGGATTTGTTTTGGTTGATATACTTGTTGTGTGGGAATTGAATCAACTTGTATTTTATTATTGCTATTTTGAATGTATGATTTGAAGTTCAGGCCTATTGTATTTCGAAAAATTTTTAAGCCCTAATTTTAAGCTTCCGTGGTTATGCGCTTATTGTGTGTTAATCGTTAATAATTAGCACGGGGCCTGACACTTCAGCTTGCGACTGGATGCATATCAACAGCTGGTCTACTGTAGCTCTCGTCTGGATGTACTGTTGATTGCGTCTGGATGCGCTTGCAACTGGTTGTCCAGTCGTTGGTCGTGAAATGCTTGTGACTGGATTTCCCAACGACTGGTTAGATCAAACGATGTCGTATCGACTTATCCAAACGACATCGTTTGCTATGCATACTCGACTGGTTGAATATATTACTGTATCTCTCGTCTGGATGTACTGTAGCTCGCGACTGGTATCTTGCGACTGGGTAATTTCTTCCTGTACGACGTCGCTTTATCTCTTGCGTCTGGATCATCCATCGACTGGTTCTACTGTAGCTCCCTGCTGATTGTGATGACATCACTACTGATGTCATCATCGCTGATCCAGCTTTCTCTTTACTTCAACGTCTACTTGCGCAAGAGCTGATCTTTCTTCATCTGCTGATTATGATGATGTCACCGATTACATCATCATCGATGGTCCACTTAGATGTTCCAGCTGGTCCATCTTCCTCTTCAAGCGCTTGCAGCTGGTTCTTATCGTTCCAACTGGTTCACTATGATCCAGCTGGTTCAACTTGGCCTCCGCCTGATTACGAACAACTGACTCAACTTTGGACCTCTCCATTGCTAATCCAGCTGCCGTTTACCATGATTAACCAAACCAGTTGTGAACTTTGTCTTTTCAAACCATCGACTGGACAGATTACTGCTACTGTTCATCTTCTTCTTCGTTCCTAAAATCTGTACACTCAAGTAGAATTGTTAGTAACACAATAACAGGTTTTGTGTAATTCAAAACTTAATCAGGATCTGTCAAAACAGATCCATCAATCTCTCCCTTTTTGATTTACACAAAACCTTAAATAAACGATGCATGTTCCAACCAATCTCTCCCTTTTTGGGGGAATCAAAAAGAGATCGAACTGCTGGTCTTCCCGATATTTAAAACAAAACTCTCCCTACACTGTTACAACAAAAACAACGTAACAGCAGGAGTTTTAAAATTTGAAAAACAAAACCAGCTTTTGGGAAGCACCGTATGCAAGAACTGTATGATTTTGAAACTGAACTGGTGCATAGCTCAAATTATCAAAGACAGCGACACCACTCTCCCTGTCTTTTATAACATGAGCTCAAATCATTTAATCGCTCCAGGTGATCTTACAGCACAACGAAAATAGAAGCCTGGCATCCGCACGGGACTCGCGCATCCCGTGACAGTTCATCAAGCGAAAAACCGGTTCTATATTAAAACAACATCTGGCCTTCATAAAATAAGCTTCTCAAAACAGTTAAAACATTAAAAACATAGCACATGTGTTTTAAAATTAGTGCTCGTTCAAGAACAACCTGCTCTGATACCAATTTTTGGTCCCGAAAAACAACTTAAATAGCTCTGATACCAATTGTTGGTCCCTGTTTGTGAAATGGGTTTTGATTCACTCGCTAAACAATTTAGCTCAACTCACAAAATGTACGAGTGAATCTGTGTGTGAGATTTACAGTGTAGGCACAACTTTTGAATAAATCAATCTCACATGCTCGGGAAGTTGCTTCTACACAAGCTAATCTAGACTCAGCAGCAGACACTCAATAAGCGCTCCTCTCTAATGGCGGTCAGCTGCTTCGTCTCCAGGAATCTTCCCTCTGTTTTTGTCTCTTCGCTCAATCAACAATCGTCAAACTTCTTCCTTCCAATCTTCTCGTATAAATAGCTTCTGTTCGAATATGGCCGTTAGACAGTGAATTCAAATCTCTTCTGCGCTTGTCAAGGCCAAATTGTCGTCTTTCCAAATACGTGCAACGCTCCTCTGTAAATTGTACTATTTCCCAGAATTGTACAAATCTTGTTCCCTTAAATTCGGGCAATTTGCACGAATTAATCTCAGCCATTGATTCTTCCATCTTGAGCGTTGATTGCGTTGAATGGCTGAATATTCTCCAACAAATTGTTCAACAGCTGTTCGCTCAGCTGTTGTCTTTTCTTTGTCACAACACTTCGCGCAACAGCTGTTCCTTTTCTGCGTCTGGTTTTCGCTCCTTTGCAATCCAGTCGACTGGTAGTTTCTTTTCATTGTGCTGCGACTGGTTGTCCAGACGTTGATCTTGAAGTGCTTGCGATTGGATATACAAAGCTTGCGACTGGGTTGATATTCTGTCTTTGCGCTACTGCTGAAATCATCGTTGCGTCTGGATCTTTGCGACTGGTACTTCAGCTTGCGACTGGATGCATATCAACAGCTGGTCTACTGTAGCTCTCATCTGGATGTACTGTTGATTGCGTCTAGATGTGCTTGCAGCTGGTTGTCCAGTCGTTGGTCGTGAAATGCTTGTGACTGGATTTCCCAACGACTGGTTAGATCAAACGATGTCGTATCGACTTACCAAACGACATCGTTTGCTATGCATCCTCGACTGGTTGAATATATTACTGTATCTCTCGTCTGGATGTACTGTAGCTCGCGACTGGTATCTTGCGACTGGGTAATTTCTTCCTGTACGACGTCGCTTTATCTCTTGCGTCTGGATCATCCATCGACTGGTTCTACTGTAGCTCCCTGCTGATTGTGATGACATCACTACTGATGTCATCATCGCTGATCCAGCTTTCTCTTTACTTCAACGTCTGCTTATCGAACTACTGGTCTTCCCGATATTTAAAACAAAACTCTCCCTACACTGTTACAACAAAAACAACGTAACAGCAGGAGTTTTAAATTTGAAAAACAAAACCAGCTTTGGGAAGCATCGTATGCAAGAGCTATGTGATTTTGAAACTGAACTGGTGCATAGCTCAAATTATCAAAGACAGCGACACCACTCTCCCTGTCTTTTATAACATAAGCTCAAAACAATTAAAAACAAAAATTCGGCACCAGCTGAAATTCCACACAACAGAAAATTTAAAACAAATCAGAGCATCGAAATATTGTTTCAAATAACAAGTGCTACTGAGTTACTTAAATATATGAAGAACCAGTACAGATAAAAGCTCAGATTTTTCCTTCTTCTATCTCGCCCCATGTTCTTGTCACCGAGCCTCGCTCCAGGTGATCTTACGGCACAACGAAAATAGAAGCTTGGCATCCGCACGGAACTCGCGCATCCCGTGACAGTTAATCAAGCGAAAAACAGGTTCTATATTAAAACAACATCTGGCCTTCATAAAATAAGCTTCTCAAAACAGTTAAAACATTAAAACATAGCACATGTGTTTTAAAATTAGTGCTCGTTCAAGAACAACCTGCTCTGATACCAATTGTTGGTCCCGAAAAATAACTTAAACAGCTCTGATACCAATTTTTGGTCCCAGTTTTTCGAAGGAAACTCAGCAGCCGCTGGTTAAATGAGGTTTAAAAATTTTGCGGGTCGCTGCTAATACTGAGCTGCAATAGCTCAACATGTGTTTTAAAATTAGTGCTCGTTCAAGAACAACCTGCTCTGATACCAATTGTTGGTCCCGAAAAATAACTTAAACAGCTCTGATACCAATTTTTGGTCCCAGTTTTTCGAAGGAAACTCAGCAGCCGCTGGTTAAATGAGGTTTAAAAATTTTGCGGGCGCTGCTAATACTGAGCTGCAATAGCTCAATGTTCTTGAACACTTAAAATCACAGAGCACCGGAGACAGATCTGGTGTGATTTAAATATCATGCGGAAAATACCAGAACTGAATCCTAATATTTTAAAAAAATTCAAACAGATTTATGTGCAACATAAATCTGTTTGAAACTGTGCAAGTGCTTGTGTGCTAACTGTATGCGATGCTAAGTATAAAATACAAGTGCTGAAATCTGTGTATGTGTACGATGCTAAAGTAAAAGTGCAGGTGCTGAATGAATAAAAGAAATACGATATGCAATGATTTGTTTCTGGAAGTTCGGACCTCAATGTCCTACATCTCCCCTTCTTCCACCTCGGAAGGCTCCACTAGAATACTTTGATCTATACAACACGTACAGACCCAATCCCGCAACCAGCAGCTGCGAGAACTCCTAGACTTCACAAATGCACACCAGCCGCAACTGTGTGACTAACTACATACACAAGTTTAACGTCATCGTGCTTGGAAGGGAACTGTGTTGTAAAAGGTTTTGATTCACTCGCTAAACAATTTAGCTCAACTCAAAAAATGTGCGAGTGAATCTGTGTGTGAGATTTTACAGTGAACGCTCAACTCTCGAAAATACATCTCACACACTGGGAAATGCTCCTAAATGAGCTGATACGAACTCAGCAGTCGACGTCGTTGTAAGCTCTTCTCAGAAAGGTTGTCGACTGCTTCGTTCTTACTGTTATCTTCCTTCCCACAATCGTCAATCTTCTTCCTTCCAATCTTCTCGTATAAATAGCTTCTGTTCGAATATGGCCGTTAGACAGTGAATTCAAATCTCTTCTGCGCTTGTCAAGGCCAAATTGTCATCTTTCCAAATACGTGCAACGCTCCTCTGTAAATTGTACTATTTCCCAGAATAGTACAAATCTTGTTCCCTTAAATTCAGGCAATTTTCACGACTTAATCTCAGCCATTGATTCTTCCATCTTGAGCGTTGATTGCGTTGAATGGCTGAATATTCTGCAACAAATTGTTCAACAGCTGTTCGCTCAGCTGTTGTCTTTTCTTTGTCACAACACTTTGCGCAACAGCTGTTCCTTTTATGCGTCTGGTTTTCGCTCCTTTGCAATCCAGTCGACTGGTAGTTTCTTTTCATTGTGCTGCGACTGGTTGTCCAGACGTTGATCTTGAAGTGCTTGCGACTGGATATACAAAGCTTGCGACTAGGTTGATCTTCTGTCTTTGCGCTACTGCTGAAATCATCGTTGCGTCTGGATCTTTGCGACTGGTACTTCAGCTTGCGACTGGATGCATATCAACAGCTGGTCTACTGTAGCTCTCGTCTGGTACTGTTGATTGTGTCTGGATGTGCTTGCAGCTGGTTGTCCAGTCGTTGGTCGTGAAATGCTTGTGACTGGATTTCCCAACGATTGGTTAGATCAAACGATGTCGTATCGACTTATCCAAACGACATCGTTTGCTATGCATCCTCGACTGGTTGAATATATTACTGTATCTCTCGTCTGGATGTACTGTAGCTCGCGACTGGTATCTTGCGACTGGGTAATTTCTTCCTGTACGACGTCGCTTTATCTCTTGAGTCTGGATCATCCATCGACTGGTTCTACTGTAGCTCCCTGCTGATTGTGATGACATCACTACTGATGTCATCATCGCTGATCCAGCTTTCTCTTTACTTCAACGTCTGCTTGCGCACCAGCTGATCTTTCTTCATCTGCTGATTATGATGATGTCACCGATTACATCATCATCGATGGTCCACTTAGATGTTCCAGCTGGTTCCCTTTTGATGTTCCAGCTGGTCCATCTTCCTCTTCAAGCGCTTGCAGCTGGTTCTTATCGTTCCAACTGGTTCACTATGGCTGGTTCAACTTGGCCTCCGCCTGATTACGAACAACTGACTCAACTTTGGACGTCTCCATTGCTAATCCAGCTGCCGTTTACAATGATTAACCAAACCAGTTGTGAACTTTGTCTTTTCAAACCATCGACTGGACAGATTACTGCTACTGTTCATCTTCTTCTTCGTTCCTAAAATCTGTACACTCAAGTAGAATTGTTAGTAACACAATAACAGGTTTTGTGTAATTCAAAACTTAATCAGGATCTGTCAAAACAGATCCATCAATCTCTCCCTTTTTGATTTACACAAAACCTTAAATAATCAATGCATGTTCTAACAATTCTCTCCCTTTTTGTGGGAATCAAAAAGAGATCGAACTGCTGGTCTTCCCGATATCTAAAACAAAAACTCTCCCTACACTGTTACAACAAAAACAACGTAACAGCAGGAGTTTTAAATTTGAAAATCAAAACCAACTTTTGGGAAGCACCGTATGCAAGAGCTATATGATTTTGAAACTAAACTGATGCATAGCTCAAATTAATGAAGACAGTGACGCCACTCTCCCTGTCTTTTATAACATGAGCTCAAATCATTTTTAAACACAAAATTTTAAGCATCAGCTGGAATCCCGCAAAACAGAACATTTTAAAACAAATCAGAGCATCGAAATATTTCAAATGACCAAGTGCTACTGAGTTACTTATATATATGAAGAGCCAGTACAGATAAAAGCTCAGATTTTTCCTTCTTCTATCTCGCCCCATGTCAGCACTATTGGGGGAACTGCCGTTGAAATCTCTGAATCAGTTTTTGCAGCAACGTTTGAGCTACCCTCTGAGGGTCTGACAGATTTATCAGATGTGCCGAAGAATATTGTGTTTGATGCTCGGAGCTTATTTTCTGACTCCAAAGAGCAGGTTAGCATCTCGTGTTTCAAAAAGGAATTGAAAATAGAGTATCGTCTTCTTCACGATATTCTGGCGAAAACGATTTACGTCAAGGCAGGTTCTTTTGATGCTGTGACACGTGATAGATTCATGTTAATGACAGCTATCACGTTTGATGTAAAGATAAACTGGAGTACTCTGTTATTTGGTGTTTTGAAAGCTATGGTGACACCGGGTTATAGGCAGGCAAAAGGCTTTGCTATTCAAATTGGTGTTGTGTTGTCAAATATACCTGGATTGGATTTGGGCGAACCCGTGCTTTCCCTCCTCCCAGAGTGTTGAATGAGAAGACAGTGCATAGATTTGTTCACATCAATGAACAAGTTGGAATGGAGAAAACTGCAGGCTCTCCACCGATGAAGAAAACTCCTAAGAAGAGGGCTGTGTCGAAAAAGCGACCAGTAGATAGTGATGCTGAAGTGGCTCCGATTGTCAAGAAGAAAAGGACCACCAAAGGAAAACCAGCTACCATTGGATTAGAGGCAGTACCTCTACAAACTATTGAACCAACAGCTGATGTCCCAGATGAGCAGCCTTCCAAGCCTAAACGCAAATCACAAAAGAGGAAGAGGAGGCTAGTTCTTGATGACGTTGATGAAACTGGTGAGAGTGCGGCTTAACAACCAGCTGCAGGGACTGCGACTGGTGTACAAGAAACAAGTACTGATGTACCAGTTGCAACACAACCAGCTATTGCACCAGCTGATGAGGATCAACCAGCTGATGATCCAGATGCTATAATTGAACAAATTTTGACTCAACTGGACACAGCTGCTGCAACTAAGGGTGATGATCAACCAACTGCACAAGCCAAAGAATCCATTCCCTGGTTTGATCTCCCTTTTATCCTTGCTCAACGAGATGCTGAGGGGCTTTTATCAAGTGATACAGATGAGGAGTTTATTGCTGATCAACCCACTGTTCCGTTATTTCCAGATGGAGGGGACCAGCCCCAGGTTTCCGGGAACAGCAAGCCAGTTACTGAGGAGCACATGTCCATAGACGATATATTGATGCAGATTTCTGAGGACATGATGCTACCATCAGTCAATGCGGCAGAGATTACTAAAATCAGGCTTGGCGAGTCCATAAGCATCCCTGGTGTTCAGGAACGCGATTTGTTCTATGCCAGTCTTCCCCGCATTTCAAAACATGACAAAGGGAAAGAAATACTAGTAGAAGATGAGCCTGTAAGAGGGAATCCAGCAAGGGAAACCGTGGAGTTGATTTGTGGAGATGTGGATTTTCTCGTGCAGTTGCGAGATCAGGTTATGAAAGACGTGGTTGAATTCTTTCATTCTTTTTCTTTAAATAAGTTAACTGATCTTGATGGTTTGAAGGCTTTGAAAGCAAAAGAGAGTTTGATGTTGAACTGGGCGGAAACCGATTCACTGGAAATGGCTGTGAGGAGGAGAGTATATATACTTGCCAAATATAGGGAGATGCTGCTTAGGAAATTCTTGGAATCTCATCGCAAATACCTTGTTCCTGGGCAGTCGTGGACAGCAACAACGTCTCAAATAATTGATCTTTTGTTGGCTGCCCACTCGAAATCTCTAGAAGTTCTCGTTACACAGCAGAAAGAGAATGGCCTACCTATAGAGCAACCGTGCACTTCGACGTATCTTGATACATCTATAGGTAGTGGTGCTGTACTTTCCCAATTCTTCTCTCAGGCCAAATCCAAATGTTGGGTATGGCCGATGGTTTTGATTGATGGGGTATGAACACCCATTCAGGGCAATGATTTCTTGCGAAGCAGTTGTAAGCTGTCATTGTTTGTCAATAGAAAGAAACTTCCATAGTCTGTGGTTGAAGAAGAGTTTGTCCCTCATTGCTATCTGATAGAACCAGTCCAATATTGGAGAGCTGTCCCTTCTTTAATAAAGACTTGGGGCTGGGCTAGAGTATGTACAGAAATTGTTAGATACCATATGTTTGGTTGCTTGAGACCCGTGCACGAAGATATTTGCAGAGATATCGTGGTATCTAATTTAGGTGTTGAAAGGATTCCAGCAGGTTTTCGAAGAATTTTTCGCCAGGTTATGGACAGTAATAGTTTTGTTAATTCATTTGTACAGTTGGATTCAGTGGATATACAGAGTATACAAGAGTTTGAATCAGCCTCTTCTGATGGGTCTACCGTCTACCTGTCTCCCTCTCCAATTTTGCAAAAGAATGATTCTTTTGATCAGGAGGAGCTATTGTACATTGTTGAGAGTCCAGAGTCTTCTCCATCTATTCCTCAGCGACAAGAGCCTACCAGTTCGTCCAGTAATTCTCAAATGCATTTTGATTCTAATGATCTTCCCTTGGATGACACTACGGAGGCTCAGACTTCGCTACCAGCTGCTACTGTTGATCTCTCTTCTCTTCTGGATGATTCGAAATCTTCTCTCTCTCAACGTATGGATGATGCTAATAGTGAAATTTTATCTCGACTCCATAGCACTGAACGAAGTCTTCAAACCTCTCTGGGACACCAAAATGACTACATCCGAAGTCTTATACAGAGTGCGAGACAAGAAGGACAAATTCAAGATGATGTTCAGATCCTTCGTCTCAATGAATTGAAGAAAGCTGTTATAGCCCAAGGTGTTTCTGCTGATACAGAGTCGCTGGCTATCAGGAATAAGTTCAATGCGCTTGATGAAAAAATTATTTTGTTGGACGGGCAGGTTGCTGCTATAAGAAGTGAGCAATTAGAGTTTCAAGCCAAAATAGCAGCAGATCTTCTTAGCCTTTCCACCCAGATTGGTGATCTAGTCGACTATATTAGAGGCGGTGATGCCAAAAAGGGGGAAGGAAGTAGCAGCCGCCCCCAACCTCCTTCTAATGTTCAAGGTCAAGGCAGTGGTGGAAATCCTGGCGAAGGCAGTGGTCCCTCTGTTGTTAGATTGACAGATATTGCGGATAGAATTCGAGAAGATGATAGACGTCAAATGGAAGCGGAAAGAGAAAGAGAGAGACAAAGAAGGATCAGAAGGCTGAGTAGTGGATCGCATAAAAGAAGAAGAGGATATTACTGTTGAATAGAACTTGTACAAATCTTTTGTACCATTTTTTAAGTTAATGAAATTTGAATTCTGCAGTTCGTGTGCAACTTACTTTTGCGTATTCATTTATCTCGGCTGCAAGGTTTTGTCATCACCAAAAAGGGGGAAATTGTTAGGATAAAATTTATGGTTTTGGTGATAACAAAATGACAAGTTAAATCTGGATAATCAGACGCAATGTGTAGTAGTGAATCCAGTCGACAGGCTTATACAGACGAGAGCTACAGTGAATTTATCTTTGGTATCGAATCAGTTGCAAGCTACACTGATTTGTTTATTCAGACGCCAGTATTGATTCAGTCGATAGAAAAACCAGAGAATTCTGCAGTTCGTGTGCAACTTACTTTTGCGTATTCATTTATCTCGGCTGCAAGGTTTTGTCATCACCAAAAAGGGGGAAATTGTTAGGATAAAATTTATGGTTTTGGTGATAACAAAATGACAAGTTAAATCTGGATAATCAGACGCAATGTGTAGTAGTGAATCCAGTCGACAGGCTTATACAGACGAGAGCTACAGTGAATTTATCTTTGGTATCGAATCAGTTGCAAGCTACACTGATTTGTTTATTCAGACGCCAGTATTGATTCAGTCGATAGAAAAACCAGACGCAAGCTACAGTGGTTTGCTTTACCAGACGCAAGATACAGTGTTTTTGTATCCAGACGCAAGCTACAGTGCTTCATATGATCAGACGCAAGAATTCAAATATTAGCGTGTGCAAAACGACAGCGTTTGAATAAGTTGAAACGACACCGTATTGGAACCAGTCGAGAGCTACAGTGCTATATTTAACCAGTCGAGGGTTTTTAGCAAAACGATATCGTATGGATAAGTTAAAACGTCAGCGTTTTAACTAAACCAGTCATTGGATTTAATAAAGAACCAGTCGCTGGAAAACGCGCGTGGTATAAAGAAAACCAGTCGTTGCATACTTTCAAGCGTCTTCCAGTCGCAAGATCATAAACTACGATGAAGAAATTTCAGGCGCAAGTTCAAATTGATTCAAATACGATTGTATACTCAAATTGGAAAAGATATGTAGAATCGTACAATTGTCTGGAATTGAGGAGACAGTGTAGGTACTATTTTGGGTAAATAGTACGATGTACAGAGGCCGTTCTTCAATGTTTGCACAAAAATGGTACGACAATTTGGCTCTGTCAATGGGCAATTTACCTTTTAGTGGAGCAGGTTTTACGACGTACAAGTTTCACAGAGATTCAAACGGGATTTATTTTCCTTTGAAGCATTTATGACCGTTGGACAAAACCTATAAATGCTTGAAGCTGGATTGAAGAAACATCCTTGACTCTCATTATCATCGCGGTCACGCTGTCAAAATACTCAGAGCTTTCTATCTGTTGAATATATTCTAACAAAGCTCAAGACTCGAAGAACACTACTGTTGTTTTTCATAGACAAACCTTCGAGTCCATTCTCTGGTTAATCTTGTTGAATCGAGTTTCTTTGTGTTAGAAACCAGAGAATCTTACAGCACTCAGAAATTGTATTCATTGTCATATTTTATTGAGTCTGTAACGAACTGGCTTTGTGAAGCAGTTCAAAAATATCATTTCGTTACTTGTAACCAGCAGCAACGTCTGCGTGTGAAGTTAGTGAGTCTAGGAGTTCATACAAGTGAGGCTTGTGTGATTGGGTGTGTGCAGAAGGCCTGTACAGATTAAATCTTCTAGTGATACATTCCGAGGAGGAAGAAGGGGAGACGTAGGATATTTATATCCGAACTTCCAGAAACAAATCCTTGACTCTATCTTTTACATTCAGCAATTTATTTACTGTTTGTCTATTCACAAAATCGATTGGCCTCTTTCCGCACTATTTTTGTTGGCCAAGAGATTTGCGTAAAACTGAGATCCTTAAGTTTGGTAACTCAAACTTAAGTTAAGCAGTGCTTGTAAAACAGTTTAAAAGAGTTTCGAAAATCTAAAATCGAAAGGAGTTCATTCAACCCCCCCTTCTGAACTCCTGTACGTATATTGATCCTATTTCTGGGACCATCATAAATGCGTGTATGCAACAGATGCAAATGATCAACACAAAAACATATACATTATGCAAGGCATACACAGCAGCAAGCATAATCACCCATGCTCAATCCAAAGCTGTAAAACAAGCTCACATCCATACCTCAAGTCTTCTGAGCTACAATTACAACAAACAGGGTCCGAGCAACACAGATCTCACACCTGCTAAGCCAAATACTGATACTAGCTCAAGGACAGTAGCACAGAAAAGCAACAGCTGGGAGCTACAACTCGACCAGCGCTATACTACCCCTCTATCTCAACAGAGAGCTCTAAGCAAACACAAGGTAGGGTCTGAACACTTACCCCAACAAGCTAGGACGGAACGCTAACAGAATACACAAGGGAGATGTCTTAGCACACCTCACCAGCTTCAAGCAAGCATCCAAAAGCAGCACCAAACGAAGCGTCTTAGCAAGAGGAGTCCAGCGCTACCACTCTTACTTCAATCGGAGCTGTCTACCGACGGCAAACGAAAAAGATAAGGTTCGGTGAACAGTAGCTAGGGTATCACGACAGAGTTCAACAATCGGGAAATATTCTAAGTGTCGGGAACAATACAAGGCAACGAAGACCAAGTCCTCTTATATATACTCAAATCTGCTTATGCTTGCTGAACAGATCTCACCGACAACATAAGTATAAAGCTGATATTCCCGCTCGGATCAGAATCTCTCAATAGATCTCACCCTACGCCAAAGCAGATCTCTACTAACTCAAAGGACGTGACAAGTCCACTATCGCAACTGGACACGTCACCCGCTACTCAGATCTGAATCGCTAGCGCAAGAGGAATATGAAACCCAAAATGGCGTCGCTCTCTAACTCTCAGATCTCTCTCGAATATGAAGACCAACGCTGCTCACCACTGAGTCTCGCCCGCTAAACCAAAACTCTGTCGTTCCAACTAATCCAAATGACGTAGTTTTTCTACTCACTGTTGACACAAGCTAGTGCACTCTCTTCTGCTTAGCGACGACAGATTCCACCACAACTGCTGAACACAAACACTCAGCGATGACTAACACTCTCATCTGAACAGATCCCGCAACAAAACTCTAACTCTCCAGATCTGTTCTAAGGACTTATCCAAAACCCGATAGCTTATCCAAGGATATCGACTCAAAGCTGGACACCTAGACTCGCTCGCTCAAATCTGAATCCAACAAAACCCGATTAATTAACTCAATTAATCCTTCTATAGTTTCGGGTCTCACAACAGCTGCGAGTCTCGTAGCGTCTGAATAACCAGTCTCAAATGCTCTATGTGCTGCAACGGAGTCTTAGATTACACCATAATGTCATCGATAAACACAATTACAAACTGATCGATGAACTCTCTAAAGACTCTATTCATCAATTCCATGAAAACTGTGGGAGCATTTGTCAAACCAAAAGGCATAACTAGAAACTCATAATGCCCATACCTCAGACGAAACGCAGTCTTCCCAACATCCTGTTAGAGTAGATGCCCAACTAGCCAACTTGTGGCGTGTGGATTTTATAGACTCTTGTACAAACAGTCTTTATATATGATATTCGCATTCTTTTATATGGCATTGTTTACTTTCATTATCTGTGTAATGATTTACAATTGCGTTGAGTAAAGACCTAGAATACACTTAAGCGTATGTTAGATGTGATAGTGGGTATGACGGCTATCATGAAACACATCTAATAGTCGCTGTGTATTCTGAACATGTTCCTAGTCGATTGGGCCGTCAAAATGAGGATAAGGCCGCCCGAGTTCGAGACTATTATCTGCGATGCGAAGTACCATGTTTCATTGGTAGGGAACATTGTGATGTTCTGAGCATGCAGATAGATAGTGACCTGGTGATCTATCGAACTACCCTCGTTCGGACTTTCCAAGTGGTCACCATTTGTCGAGTGGATAAGTCCGAGGTCTTGGTTGTACT
>KQ992587.1:10390-26209 GCA_001598015.1 Dorcoceras hygrometricum | reverse complement strand
TTGATCTGATCGGGATATATGGATTGAAAGGACCGTACTGTACGCTAACCACGACCGACTGGTTCTTGCAGGCACTATCAGTGATACCTAGGGGATCATGGGGCGATGTTGCTAGACGCTTTACCATGATCCGTTGGGCAAGTCCGGAATTGTGATTCCGGAGCCACAATGGTTGTGGGCCCACGGCTAGCTGTATCCCTGAACCATTGAGGGTCACACAAGTACTAGATTCGAGATTTCCGCACGGATACTCAGCTCAATTTGTTGAGCACGAGAAGAGGATTTCGGGAAGTGCGACTTCCTAAAAGTCAACAGGGGTCAAACCGGGGTTTCCCGCTGTTGAGGGGCAAAACGGTCTTTTTGCAATTTAGGGTTACATGATCTGAAAAATTGTTTTTCATATCATACATTCAGTTTTGGGAACTGAGTCGATCGGTCTGATCTGATCGGAGATCGGAGTTACGATGAAGTCGCAGCAATGGATATCGTCATTTGGACCCGGGCCCGATGGTCCGGTCCAAGTCCATTATTAGTCTATTTAATTAGACATAATAGACTTCATAATCACTCTCAAAACTCAACACTTGATACTTGAATCAACCCTAACCCTAAAACCAGTCGCCCCCTCCTCTCCTCGAACACGCCGCCGCCGCCGCCGCCGCCGCCGCCGCCCATGCGCCGCCGCCGCCGCCGCCGATCGTCGCCGGAAAATTGTTTTCGGCCAGTTCGACGAGGAGAATCCGTTTGTGCTGATCTCGTCAGCGCTTCTAGTGCAGCCTGACGAAGGAATCTCAGATCTGGTCGTGGACCGGATTGGCGTAAACTACCGCAATCTACCGAGAAGAGCCGGGTTCTTGTAATTCCGGTTGGAGCCAGGCACAAGTGCCAGCAAGGTAATCCGCTTAAACATCCTATGAATGTCGTAGATTGTTTATGAATTTTTTGTATTGATCGTCTCCCGGCCTTCATTGTTTGTTCTTCCGCTGCCTAGCCAGGGGGCGGATCCGGATGCCCAACACATCCTGCTCACGGATGTGCAACTTATGGTACCCCGAATGAAGATCGATCTTAGAATACAGCCGAACCCTGGAGCTGATCAAACAAATCATCGATCCTAGGCAGAGGGTACTTATTCTTCACTGTTGCCTTATTCAACTGTATAAAGTCGATACACATCCTTATCGACCCGTCCTTCTTCTTAACAAACAAGATAGGTGCTCCCCACGGAGACATGCTAGGCCTAATGAAACCCTTCTCCAACAAATCACTAAGCTGAACCTTAAGCTCCCTCAACTCAGCAGGCGCTAAACGATACAGAACTCTTGAAATCGGGGCTGTACCAGGAACCAACTCAATGCTGAAATCTATCTCCCTTCTCGGAGGAAAACCAGGAATCTCCTCCGGAAACACATCCGGGAAATGCGAACCACGGGAACCCTACTAAGCTCTACACTCGAAGAAGAAGACACATCTAAGGTATAGATCATAAAACCAGCATTCTCTAACGACAACAGGCTAAACATTTCCATTGCAGAGACTAAAGGAATCTTAGACTGGGAATCTTGACCATAGAAATTCCATTTCTCGCCAGACTGGGGCCTAAATCGCACAACTCCATGGAAAAATCCACAGTGGCCCTGTAGCTAGACAACACGTCCATTCCCACTATACAATCGAAATCCCAAATCACTAGCCTGATCAGGTTGGATAAAAACACACTCTCGCCAAATTTAAGAATACCAGTCAACAAAATCTCTTGGGAGAACAGACTCGCGCCGGCAGGAGTCGCTATAGATACAGTATCACACAAAGATGTGGTATGCAAACCATGCTCAACCACAAATGCATCAGCAATAAACGAGTGTTATGCTCCTGTATCAAACAACACACGTGCAGGAAAATCAAAAACAAAGCAAGTACCTGTGTTCACTCCTCCTCCTGGCGTGACCTCCGCTTGCTCCCTAGTCATTTCATTCATCTGGGCAAACTGAGGTCCTGAAAACTGAGGATGGGAGACTGTCCAAATCGCGAAGGACAAGGCTGTTTAAACGATCTAAAGTGAGGCTCCCCTAACCTCTGCTGCTGGGCTGGAAAAGAATGACCTCTAGATGATCCACCTCGACCCTGCGGTGGAGCGGCGGTATGTTGAGATCCAGACAAAGGACAGTTTCTCGCAAAGTGCCCATACTGACCACAGACGTTGCACGAACCTTGCACCCCTACACACTGCACTGTAGGATGCCTTCCACCACACTAGCCACAATACTCAACTTTGGAACTACTACCACTGCTCAAACTACCCGAGCCAGAAGAACTCGAACCAGACTTCTTCTTAAACTGACGACCACGAGGCCTAAACCTCTGGTGTCCGGGCTGCTGGGCTACCTGCTGCTGGGGTGGCTGAGACGACTGCTTTGACTGGGAAGGTTGCACCCCCGGAACCACGGGACGACTACTTTGCACCCCTTGCGGCCTAACACGTGACCGACGATTCTGCAGTCATTCCTCAATGTCTATAGCCCTGTCCACCGCTTCTGCATAGCTCGCCGGTGAACCCGCCAACACAAAAGAATACAACTCTTCATTGAGTCCCTCCATGAACTTGTTCCTCTTCGCCTTCTCTCGGCCAGTAACATGCGGAACATACGCAAGAAGAGAAGAAAATCTCCGGGCATACTCTCCCACGGACAAAGATCCCTGCACCAGGTTATCGAACTCTCGCTCCCTAGCGTTCACAAAGATTCCGGAACGTACTCCTGATGAAATGCAGTACAGAAGCTACTCCACAAAACCCTACACCTGTCTCCTCTAGAGTCCTCGAAGCACCTCTCCACCAACGCTCGGCAGTTCTCCTCAACTGAAATGTAGCCAAATTCAGCCTACGCTCATCGTCATACCTGACACGATCGAACAACCCGGTAATATGCTGCAACCAGGACTCAGCATCGGAACTAGGCTCATTGCCATGGAACGATTGAGGGTTCATCCGCTGAAACCTCACCATCACCAGTTCCATATCGTCCACAAGGGCTGCCAGCTCATCTACCTCCCAGTCAACCTGTCTATCACGTCCACAACGAGGAACACTACGCTGCAGTTCCTCGTTCTGACCTTCGGACTCTTCCTGAAACTGCACTCTCCCTCTACCCCTACGTCTAGGCGGCATCTACGAAGGCACTAACAGGGTATTTTCACATAGCAACAGATATATCACACAACAATTAATCACATAGTCATGCACATGCAACACGCAAAAATGTGCCTAGACTCAACTGCGATCAAATAAATCGAGCTTATCCCAGCTTAAGCTATTATACAAAAAATGTCAGGCCTCGTGCACAAACACAGAGTTTAACCACGCAAACACATAGCGGAAGCAATAAAATAGTGGCTAAAATTTTGCTTTGGCCTGACTGAAATATTTCATAATTTAAAATAATACAATACACAAAATATCCCAGCTTAATAAAATCGCTCAGTACAACAGTACAGCATTCAACAGATACAAGCACTATAGAAAACAACTGAAATACAATAAAGCACAGGGCACTCCCCGGCTAACAGTGCTTATACATATATGCTATACGCTAACTGGGACACTCTAACCACCTCCTGGGGTACCTCCAGCTGGGTCTACTCCACGACCAGCAGAGTAACCATGGTAACCTGAAAACACATACATAGACAAACAACACCAGCCCCAGAGGGACATGGGGTCAAACCTCAGTACGGAGAGCAACTGAAAAACAGCAGTTAAATGGCAACAGATAAAATGCAAGTGCTATGCATGAGAACAAGGCTACAACCAAACGCAAGGAGCCAGAAGGATCTCAAGAACTGCTCAACAAATAACAACAGATCAACTGAACAACAGTACAACAGTGGCCACGGGGAGTGTGAGTATATGGGAGCTACCCACTCGTCTAAACACACGGCACCAGATGCACAACATAGCTCAAACTGCTGTTGCCCAACTCATGAGGTGTGGGAGCTACCCACTCCACTCATAGTGGCTAACATATCCCAGCAGGGAGATGAGGTACGGGAGTTACCCGCTCAGCCTCAACAGCATCCTGGTACGCACAGAGATCAACAGCAACAAGGCAAGCTCAACAGGATCTGAATGCACATGAATAATGCGTATGAAATGAACAGCTTGCGATTAACAACACAATACAAGCAAGCAGGTAACGGCATAGAAGCATACACAGCAGCACATAATATCCATGCCTAATTCAACGCTGTAAACAAGCTCACATCCATACCTCAAATCTTCTGTGTTACAATTACTACAACAGGGTCCCGAGCAACACATATCTCACACCTGCTAAACCGAATACAGATACTAACTCTGGGACAGTAACACAGAAACCACGAATTGGGAGCTACAAGCTCAACCCAAGTCTGTCCTACCCTTCTAACACAATAGAAGGCTCTAAACAAAGCACAAGGTAGGATATTTAGCACTTACCAAACAAGATACCTCAACGGCAGGTGAAATCCGATGTTTATGCTAACAAACTACAGAAGGGAGATGTCTCGCGATCTCGCCAAGCTTCACGCAAGCTTCCAAAAGTAGTACCAAACGTAGAATCTCAGCAAGAGGAGTCCAACGCTAACACTCTTACTTCAATCGGAGCTGTCTACCGTCGACAATCGAAGAAGATAAGGTTCGATGAACAGTAGCTAGGATATCGCGATAGAGTTTGCTATCAGGAAATATTCTAAGTGACGGGAAACAATAATAAAGAACGAAGGCAAAGTCCTCTGTTGTTAGAGTAGATGCCCAACTAGCCAACTTGTGGCGTGTGGGTTTTATTGACTCTTTGTATAACGATCTTTATTTATGAAATTCGCATTCGTATATGGCATTCTTTATTTTCATTATGTTATAATGTTAACAATTGTGTTGGATAAAGACCTAGAATGCACCATAGTGTATGTTAGATGTGATAGTGGATATGATGGCTATCATGAAACACATCTAATAGGCATTGTGTTTTCTGAATTCGTTCCTAGTCGATTGGGCCGTCAAAATGAGGATAAAGCCGCCCGAGCTTGAGACTAGCATCTGCGATGCGAAGTACCATGTTTCATTGGTAGGGAACATTGTGATGTTCTGAGCATGCAGATGGATAGTGACCTGGTGATCTATCGAACTACCCTCGTTCGGACTTTCCAAGTGGTTACCATTTGTCGAGTGGATAAGTCCGAGGTCTTGGTTGTACTTATTAGTCCTCACTACTCGAAACGTCATTAAGACTCTACATGATAGGTGCCTCACTTTGACCCGTTTTCCGACTCATTTGGGGTCATTAGGTGGCGGGATTGGGTGAGGTCCCGATGCATGTAGGAGTCGATGCTTCGTTGTCGAGGATTCACCACTCGCTTTTATGCGTGGATATCCTATGCTATCTGAGGAGATAATAGTGTGATAAATCTTTGGCCAGAGTACTAGATTTGTTTTAGGTAAATGGGTTTACCTAGTAACACACGCGATGTCACTATTTGATCTCCAAGATGTATGCATAGTTATTGGATCTCTAGCGACTCTCGATTTACTAATGGTCGTTGATCTGATCGGGATATATGTGTTGAAAGGACCATACTGTACGCTAACCATGACCGACTGGTTCTTCCAGGCACTATCTGTTAGAGTTGATGCCCAACTAGACAACTTGTGGCGTGTGGGTTTATAGACTCTTGTATGAAACAATCTTTATATATGATATTCGCATTTATTCATTTGGCATTCTTTACTTTCATTGTGTTGTATGATGATTAAAAATTGCGTTGAGTAAAGACCTAGAATACGCTAAAGTGTATGTTAGATGTGATAGTGGGTATGACGGCTATCATGAAACACATATAATAGTCACTGTGTATTCTGAACATGTTTCTAGTCGATTGGACCGTCAAAATAAGGATAAGTCCGCCTGAGCTAGGGACTAGTATCTGCGATGCGAAGTACCATGTTTCATTGGTAGGGAACATTGTGATGTTCTGAGCATGCAGATAGATAGTGACCTGGTGATCTATCGAACTACCCTCGTTCGGACTTTCCAAGTGGTTACCATTTGTCGAGTGGATAAGTCCGAGGTCTTGGTTGTAGTGATTAGTCCGCGCGACTCGAAACATCATTGAGACTCTACATGATAGGCGTCTCACTTTGATTCGTTTGCCGACTCACTTGGGGTCAGTAGGCGGCGGGATTGGGTGAGACCCCGATGCATGTAGGAGTCGATTCATCGTTGTCGAGGATTCACCGCTCGCAGACATGCGTGGATATCCTATGCTATCTGAGGGGATAATAGTGTATAAATCTCTGGCCAGAGTACTAGAAGTGTTTTAGGTAAATATGTTTACCTAGTTACACTTGCGATGTCACTATTTGATCTCCAAGATGTACGCATAGCTATTGGATCTATAGCGACTCTCGATTTACCAATGGTCGTTGATCTGATCGGGATATATGGATTGAAAGGACCGTACTGTACGCTAACCACGACCAACTGGTTCTGACAGGCACTATCAGTGATACCTAGGGGATCATGGGGCTATGTTGCTAGACGCTCTTACCATGATCCGATGGGCAAGTCCGGAATTGTGATTCCGGAGCCGCAATGGTTGTGGGCCCATGGCTAGCTGTATCCCTGAACCATTGAGGGTCACACAAGTACTGGATTCGAGATTCCCGCACGGATACTCAGCTCAATGTGTTGAGCATGAGAAGAGGATTTTAGGGAGTGCGACTTCCAAAAAGTCAACAGGGGTCAAATCGTGATTTCCCGCTGTTGAGGGGCAAAACGGTCATTTTGCACTGGGGTTCTGAAAAATGGTTTTTTAGATCATAGTATTCAGTTTTGGAAACTGAGTCGATCGGTCCGATCTGATCGGCGATCGGAGTTACGATGAAGTCACAGTGATGGGGATGAACTGAATGTTCATCCGTTGGACCCGGGCCCGTTGGGCCGGTCCAAGTCCATCACTAAGTCTATTTAATGTAGACTTAGGCTTTAATCATTCCATTCAATACTCTCCTAACCCTAAACCTAGCTCTAAGCGCCGCCTCCCTCCTCTCACAAAACCGCCGCCGCCGCCGCTTCGAGTCGCCGGAATTTGTTCCGGCCAACTTGACGAGGAGAATCCGTCCGTGCCGATCTCGTCAGGCCTTCTAGTGTAGGCTGACGAAGGAGTCTCGTATCCGGTCGTGGACCTGATTGACGTTATCTACCGCCGCCTACCGTGAAGTGCCGGTTTCCTCGAGAAACTGGTCGGAGCCAGGCACGAGTTGCCAGCAATGTAGTCATCTAAACACCCTATGAATGTCATAGCTTGTTGTTAATTGAATAGTATTGATCGTCTCCCGGCCAAATTTTTGTTCTTCCGCTGCCTCGCCGGGAGGCGTGATCCGGATCCGCCGTGGTTCCCCAACAGTGGTATCAGAGCCAAGGCTTCGGATCTGATCAATATAATTGCTGCCTGAATTGTATCTAATCTTTAAATTTCAGATCGAATCAACCAAAATTCTGGTATGGCCATCGGCCGCCGCCACGTGCGGCGGCACCCCTCTCTCTCGCGTGCATGAGCTCGCGCGACTTGCGCGCTGGCCGCGCAAGGGAGGCGAACGCTGGCCTTATCCAGCGCAAGACGCTGCGCTAATGATGGCCTGATGAATGCCACAGTTTCGCGCATGGATGCGCAGCTCGCTGTCCGATCGCTGGCCGCCGTCACGCGCAATTGGTTGCGCGATGATGCGCACGATAACAGCGCGCTTGCCGCGTTTTGTGCGGCCGACTGTGGGGCGCCGCTTCGCGCATAGTGGCGCACGTCTGCCGTTGGATGCTGCTGCAAGTTGGCGCACGATCACCGCTGGTTTCACCCGTCGATGCGCCACTGGTTGGCGCATCACAGCGCCATTGTGCCGCACTTGTCGCGGCCAAGCGCGCGGCCTTGCGCCGCGCGCAACATGGTGGCGGCGGGGCCCCCGCGGCGGGTTCGGGCCTGTCCCGGGCCGCCCTGAAGTTTTTCGGGCCGGTATGCGATGTCGGGCCCGGTTTTGATCGATTTTGAAATTTTAAGTTTTTGGGCCTAAAATTGTTTTAAACCCAATTTGATACAATTAAAATTAGTAAAATGTGATTTTAATTATGAAATGTGATTTTGTAATAAAATATTATTTTGTTGATTAAATTTGTTTTTCGGCAAAATACGATTTTATTATAAAATACGATTTCGTAATTAGAATATGATTTTACAATAAATAATTAGATTATTTAATTATGCATGTTAATTAGATTAATTGCATGATTGGGGTGATCGAGAGTCGTGCCCAATGTGTTAGGTGTATGCAATAGGTTTTATTTGATTTCGGTTTTTTAATATATTTGATTATCATTTAAAGTGGGCCTGTTTGTGGCCCGTTCCCACCCCTTGATAAATGTATCCCTTATCTGTCATAGCAATTTAAATGTAAATTACTAGATTTAGTGGGAGGACATCCGAAGATGGTGGAGATGACGATCAAGATATTGAAGATCGAAGATCTGTAAAACCGGAAAGCATTGTAATAGGATTGCATTGCATATTGCATTACCCCTAGGATTGGACCCAGGTCCATGACTGTCAACCACGGACCGCATAGCTCTCGCGATCGATCATCCCATTATTATTATGTATGTGATATATAGTTTTTAGTTGAATCTGCATGTTGCATGTTTTAAATTTGATTTAAAATAAATGCATGAGACCAAATTTTCAAAATTAAAATCCCTCGTTTTAAATACGATTTAAAACTAATATCAAGACAAATGTTTATCCGATAAACTAAAGGGTATTTAAAATTGTTTAAATTTCCCTACCTTCCATTAACAATGGGTGTACGTCGATGCTACCTGTATACATGGCCCGGCTCATATTATTGAGGGAGTCATGTATGCCGGAAAGCTGTCCATGCCATTGACAATTGTTGTGAGTCGGTTGGAACTCCCTTTAACGTTGGCTCATATTATTGGGCCATTATTGGACGTGAGGTGAATACATGGAGGTTGCACCGGTTGCAATCGGAAACACCTTTTGGGGGTCATGGATGACTGATATTATTCGGGTCCATGATCGCTTGATTGGGCTCCGTGTACCCACTAAAGAAACCTGTTTTCTCGATTTCATTAGAGGGTGGTGAAATCGTTAAAATAGTGGGATGGTAATTCATAAAACTTAACGACCATGTTTTATGTCTTAGCGATTATTTTATATATAGTTAGTGATGTATGTCTGTTTTCCTTTTCAATATTACTGCATATATAATGGTTTCGATGAAAACCCGCTTGCTGCTATACTGGATAGCAACAGGTTCACCGGTCTGAACTACCAAGACTGGCTCCACAACCTCAATCTTGTATTGGCTCCAGAGAAACTTCTTTATGCGATAGAGAAGAGTCCTCCGAAGGAAGCCTCTGCCGATATCAGCCCTGAGGAGCTGGTAACGCTTAAACAATGGTGGGACGACGAGGTTAAAGCTCGATGCTATGTGATGGCATCGATGTCCAATGAAATGCAACGGCGTTTTGAGAAGAAGAAGTATGATGCTGACATACTTTTTCATCTCAAAGAGCTGTACGGGGAGAACTCTTGACATGAGAGGTTCACGGCTGTCAATGAGCTTATGACAAGCCGCATGTGCGATGGGACTTCGGTCCGCGAGCATGGGGTTCGTATGATTGGGCTCGTTGAAAAGCTGTCATGCCTTGATATCGCACTTCCACACGAGCTATCGGTGGATGTACTTCTCCTCTCGCTACCCGCTGCATTTGACCCCTTTGTGGTCAACTTCAACATGAACAAGCTGGCAGCCACCCTTGAAGAGGGGTTAACATGCTTGTAGTGTTTGAAGGGACCATAAAGAAGGACAAACCCGTCCTCCTTCTGGGTTCTTCTTCCTCTGCGAAGAAGGGGCCCAGACGCAAGAGCAAGAAGCGTTCTGCTCCTGCGAAGGAGGAAAAGTCCGCCAAGAAGCCAAAGGCAAATGCTTCCAAATCAAACAAATCTGAGGATGTTTGCCACCACTGCCACAAGGCTGGGCATTGGAGGAGGAACTGCAAGGAGTACCTCGAGCAGTTGCGAACTGCGAAAGATATGTTCTATATTGAAATAAATATGTCTCTTAATTCGACTTCTTGGGTACTTGATACCGAATGTGGATCTCATATCTACAATGATTTGCAGGTGATGACAAGAAGCCGACGTCTTAGAGAGGGTGAGACCCACTTGAGGCTTGGAAATGGAGCAAGAGTTGATGCAGTAGTTATAGGAGATGTTTATTTATTTCTGTCTTCTGATTTTAAGTTGTTGTTGAGAAACGTTTTATTTGTTCCCGAATTAATAAAGAACATTATTTCTGTTTTTATGCTTGATAGTGATGGATATTCTTGTATGTTTGCTAATTCGATTTGCAATATTTACAAGAATGAATGTTTAATTGGAATTGGGGAACGCGAAAATGATTTATACACCTTAAAATTAAAAGACGTTCCAACTCGCGATGTCGAAGCACATACAACAAAGATTAAACGGAAACACGATAACTTGAACCCAGCACAACTTTGGCACGCTAGGCTAGGTCATATTTCTCTAAGTAGGATGAACAAGTTAGTTAGGAGTGACCTGTTTGATATGTCAGACATTAACTCCCTACCGACTTGTGAATCTTGTCTTAAAGGAAAGATGACCAAGCAACCCTTCAAGGGCGAGGGTGAGCGTGCTCAAGGCCTATTGGATTTGATCCATACTGATGTGTGCGGCCCGTTTAGTATTGGTACTAAATATTGTCACACATACTTCATCACCTTTACCGACGATTACTCTAGGTATGGGTACTTGTAGTTGATGAAGTACAAGTCATAATCCTTTGAAAGGTTCAAAGAATTCAAGGCTGAAGTAGAAAATCAATTAGGCAAAAGTATTAAAGCACTTCGATCTGATCGAGGTGGTGAATACTTGAGTGCTGAATTTCAAGACCAAGCAACCCTTCAAGGGCGAGGGTGAGCGTGCTCAAGGCCTATTGGATTTGATCCATACTGATGTGTGCGGCCCGTTTAGTATTGGTACTAAATATTGTCACACATACTTCATCACCTTTACCGACGATTACTCTAGGTATGGGTACTTGTAGTTGATGAAGTACAAGTCATAATCCTTTGAAAGGTTCAAAGAATTCAAGGCTGAAGTAGAAAATCAATTAGGCAAAAGTATTAAAGCACTTCGATCTGATCGAGGTGGTGAATACTTGAGTGCTGAATTTCAAGACTATCTGAAAGAGAATGGGATTCTCGCACAGTGGACCCCTCCGGCCACACCACAGCTCAATGGTGTAGCGGAGCGTCGTAATCGGACCTTGTTGGACATGGTTCGATCTATGATGAGTTTCACTGAACTTCCTACCTCGTTTTGGGGCTATGCGCTCGAAACGGCGGTAATTTTGTTGAACAATGTCCACACCAAGGCAGTGGATAAGACCCCATATGAGATATGGATGGGCAAACCACCCAAGTACTCATACATGAGGATTTGGGGATGTCCTGCTTACGTGAAGCAGACAGTGGGAGATAAGCTGGATACGAGATCCATCTTATGCTACTTCATTGGGTATCCATCTTATGCTACTTCATTGGGTATACAAGAGGAAACTTGGGCCTGATGGTAAGGTAATGACCTACAAGGCACGACTGGTCACGAAAGGTTACACTCAAAGGCAAGGTGTTGACTATGATGAAACCTTCTCGCCAGTCGCAATGTTCAAGTCAATTAGAATCTTGTTAGCCATAGCCGCATGGTACGACTATGAGATATGGCAAATGAATGTGAAAACTGCGTTCCTTAATGGAAACATTAAGGAAGAGATATATATGATGCAGCCTGAGGGTTTCACATCTGTTGGAAGCGAGCATAAGGTATGCAAGCTTCAGAGATCGATCTACGGTCTCAAACAAGCATCACGAAGTTGGAACCTGAGATTCGATGAAACAATAAAGGAATTTGGTTTCATCAAGAATCCCGAGGAGCCATGTGTGTACAAGAAGGTAGTTAAAAGCGCTGTGACATTCCTCGTACTTTATGTTGATGACATTCTACTCATTCGGAATGATGTAGGAATGCTACAGTCAACTAAAGTATGGTTGTCTGGTAGATTTTCGACTAAGGACATGGGTGAAGCGTCCTATATTCTGGGAATACAGATCTATCGGGAGAGACCTAAACGGATGCTCGGACTCACCCAAGCTACCTACATCGATACCATACTTAAGAGGTTCTCTATGGAAGAGTCCAAGAGAGGACACCTACCTATGTGCCACGGGGTCACTCTATCTAAGTCTATGTGTCCAAAGACTGATGAGGAGATAGAGAGTATGACACGTGTGCCATATGCCTCGGCAATAGGTAGTATTATGTATGGCATGATCTCGACTAGACCGGATGTTGCATATGCTCTGAGTGTCACGAGCCGCTACCAGGCCAACCCCGGCCAATTGCATTGGAAGGCTGTGAAGGATATTCTTAAGTACTTACGAAGGGCTAAGAATATTTTCATGGTCTACGGGGGTGGTGAACTGAAACTGGAAGGCTACACTGATTCTAGCTTCCAGTGTGACGTGGATGATTCAAAATCAACCTCTGGATTTGTATTCATGCTCAATGATGGTGCTGTCTCTTGGAAGAGTTCCAAGCAAGACACCATCGCGGATTCAACCACTGAGGCTGAGTACATCGCAGCATCAGCTGCTGCTAAGGAGGCCGTTTGGATAAGGAATTTCGTCCAATGGAGTTGGTCCAGTCTCGGTGTACTGCGACAACACGGGTGCCGTTGCGCAAGCAAATGAGCCTAGGTCTCACCAAAGATCCAAACACATACTGAGGAAATACAACATAATCCGGGATATTGTGGCTAGAGGTGACATAGCAGTTGAGAGAGTCGCCTCTGTGGACAACGTTGCTGATCCACTTACGAAGCCCTTGCCTGGACCGTTCTTTGAAAAACATCACGAAACAATGGGACTGCGCCTGATGAGTAGTTGGCTTTAGGGCAAGTGGGAGATTGTTAGAGTAGATGCCCAACTAGCCAACTTGTGGCGTGTGGGTTTATAGACTCTTGTATGAAACAATCTTTATATATGATATTCGCATTTATTCATTTGGCATTCATTACTTTCATTGTGTTGTATGATGATTAACAATTGCGTTGAGTAAAGACCTAGAATACGCTAAAGTGTATGTTAGATGTGATAGTAGGTATGACGGCTATCATGAAACACATCTAATAGTCACTGTGTATTCTGAACATGTTACTAGTCGATTGGGCCGTCAAAATGAGGATAAGGCCGCCCGAGCTAGAGACTAGTATCTGCGATGCGAAGTACCATGTTTCATTGGTAGGTAACATTGTGATGTTGTGAGCATGCAGATAGATAGTGACCTGGTGATCTATCGAACTACCCTCGTTCGGACTTTCCAAGTGGTTACCATTTGTCGAGTGGATAAGTCCGAGGTCTTGGTTGTACTGATTAGTCCTCACGACTCGAAACGTCATTGAGACTCTACATGATAGGCGTCTCACTTTGACTCATTTGCCGACTCACTTGGGGTCATTAGGCGGCGGGATTGGGTGAGACCCCGATGCATGTAGGAGTCGATGCATCGTTGTCGAGGATTCACCGCTCGCAGACATGCGTGGATATCCTATGCTATCTGAGGGGATAATAGTGTATAAATCTCTGGCCAGAGTACTAGAAGTGTTTTAGGTAAATGTGTTTACCTAGTTGCACTCGCGATGTCACTATTTGATCTCCAAGATGTACGCATAGCTATCGGATCTATAGCGACTCTCGATTTACCAATGGTCGTTGATCTGATCGGGATATATGGATTGAAAGGACCGTACTGTACGCTAACCACGACCAACTGGTTCTTGCAGGCACTATCAGTGATACCTAGGGGATCATGGGGCGATGTTGCTAGACGCTCTTACCATGATCCGATGGGCAAGTCCGAAATTGTGATTCCGGAGCCGCAATGGTTGTGGGCCCACGGCTAGCTGTATCCCTGAACCATTGACGGTCACCCAAGTACTGGATTCGAGATTCCCGCACGGATACTCAGCTCAATGTGTTGAGCATGAGAAGAGGATTTTAGGGAGTGCGACTTCCTAAAAGTCAACAGGGGTCAAATCGTGATTTCCCGCTGTTGAGGGGCAAAACGGTCATTTTGCACTGGGGTTCTGAAAAATGGTTTTTCAGATCATAGTATTCAGTTTTGGAAACTGAGTCGATCGGTCCGATCTGATCAGCGATCGGAGTTACGATGAAGTCACAGTGATGGGGATGAACTGAATGTTCATCCGTTGGACCCGGGCCCGTTGGGTCGGTCCAAGTCCATCACTAAGTCTATTTAATGTAGAATTAGGCTTTAATCATTCCATTCAATACTCTCCTAACCCTAAACCTAGCTCTAAGCGCCGCCTCCCTCCTCTCACAAAACCGCCGCCGCCGCGTAGAGTCGCCGCCGCTTCGAGTCGCCGGAATTTGTTCCGGCCAACTTGACGAGGAGAATCCGTCCGCGCCGATCTCGTCAGGCCTTCTAGTGCAGGCTGACAAAGGAGTCTCGTATCCGGTCGTGGACCTGATTGACGTTATCTACCGCCGCCTACCGTGAAGTGCCGGTTTACTCGAGAAACTGGTCGGAGCCAGGCACGAGTTGCCAGCAAGGTAGTCATCTAAACACCCTATGAATGTCATAGCTTGTTGTTAATTGAATAGTATTGATCGTCTCCCGGCCAAATTTTTGTTCTTCCGCTGCCTCGCCGGGAGGCGTGATCCGGATCCGCCGTGGTTCCCCAACACTATCAGTGATACCTAGGGGATCATGGGGCGATGTTGCTAGGAGCTTTATCATGATCCGATGGGTAACTCCGAAATTGTGATTTCTGAGTCACAATGGTTGTGGGCCCACGGCTAGCTGTATCCCTGAACCATTGAGGGTCACACAAGTACTGGCTACACGATTCCCGCACGGAAATTGAGCTCAATGTGTTGAGCATAGGAGGAGGAATTTTGGGAGTGCGACTTCCTAAAAGTCGACAGGGGTTAATTTGCAATTTCCCTAAAGTTTGTCTAGTTTGACTATCCTTGAAACTTGAGGGGCTAAACTGCAATTTTGGACTAGGTGGTCTGAAAAATTGTTTTCGCATCATAATACTCAGTTTTGGAAACTGTGTAGATCTGTAACGCCCCAAAATCTATAGGACCACATTTATGCATTTTATTGATCGCATGGGTCAAATTGGCAATTTTAAATGTTATGTATTTGTTGATTTTAATTAATTCAGAAATGAGATGCGCTGCGGCTGGTACCAGCAGATGACTCCGAAGAGTGATGCACGAGCTGGTTTAAATCGCTTGAAAAATATTTTAAGGAGGACAAATGATTTCTTTTGAAAAAGGTTTGGTGTTTTACAAATTAAAATGATATGAAGGGAATTTTTATAAACTTTAGAAGTGTGTCATGCTTGATTTCACAAGTAGCTTGCCACTAATCCCTTTCATATAAAAACCTGTTTGAAAGTAAGATTTTCATCATTTGCAAAGAAAAATCTTAAAGTGTTCTTCAAAATATTTCCAGAAGAGTTCGTGCGTTGCTCAAAGGGAAGATTTCTGCAGGAATTAGTTGTTGTCGCAAAGCTTTGTTTAAGGCAAGTAAAAGCTGATCCTTTGCTACACCATTTGAAGCATATATTGTTGTTTTATGGATCTGCTTGCCTGTATGTTTAAG
>KQ992585.1:20774-56955 GCA_001598015.1 Dorcoceras hygrometricum | reverse complement strand
ACCTCACCAAACGACACCGTATCATCTAATTCTCGCGGCAAAACACGCTAACACTCAGGGAACCAGATTTCTATCAAAATCTAACCAATTCGACCCCAATTCTCAGCCAGATTTCACCCGATAAACCCGAACTAAAATCTGGACAACTCCAACTAGCGATCCGAATTTTCTCAAATCAGATTTCACCAAAAATCAAAAGTCTAAAATTCAAAAATCTTAATTCTCGTGACTAATCTAACCCCAAAATCTGATTAATATCAGTCAGGATCAATATGTATGGTGTATGCCAATCAACAATCAATGCATAATGCATACAATCAATACATAAAACAGCATGTAAATCAATCAATTCCACACACTGTTTCACGTAACAGTCGCAGTAGCAGGCCAACAGATTTCACAGCAAGACATACGGCCATGTACACGCTTCAAGCTATTAAGAGCTGCTCAATTCGTACCTTCTCAGCTTCAATATACCTTAACAGGTCTCACAAACCACGGCCAGCAACTTATTCAAGCCTACGGCCCTTGAAGCTTCACGGCAAAACACAAACAAAATTCCTGGGAGCTGAAATCTGTTTCAAAGCCTCGAAAATAAGCTTAACTCAAGCACAATTCTAAGCCTGAACATTCTAATACCTACGGCCAGAACTAATTTCAAGGTCTAAACATCTACGCAGGTATTAACTACAAGAACAGATCACAAATCAACGAGAAATTCTCACCCAAAAGCTTAAACCACAGGAGAATACACGGCACAGGCTTCTCCAGAAAGATTCGAACACCAGCAGCTTCACGCTTCCACTCCAGCGTTAATTCAGGGTCCCAAATGGGTAGAAAACGAAAGAGCTAAGCTAGGGGAGTCCAGCGCCACCAAGATTGTCAAAAACAGAGGCTAGAATCGACGGGAATTGGCGGTGGAAAGTTACGGTGAACAGTAGCAAGTCGAGGGTTTCGAATAGAAGGATAAGAAATGTCGGGTTGAGAAATATTCTAAGTGTAGCTCAACACTTGAATTTAAATCTACATTTCAATCGCTACTGTCTAAGACAAACACCGACAAAAACAGATCCCTGCAACGTAAGATAGCGTCAAACAGATCTCTCAAACAATGCTAATAACCACCAGATTCCAGCGTTAACAACCAACACTCGTGCACAAGCCAAAACGACAGCGCATCGGTAAAACAGATCTCAACGCTCAACACATCGCTGGTCTCCTAACGCGCCACACTAAAATAGATATCTATGCCTTAGCAACGCAACAACGACGACGTAGCCACTAATACTAACGACTTCGCACAGCAAGAACAGCTCTCTCCTCAATCCACAACACTCAAACGCTCGAAACGACGTCAACTACAACATGTTGACCAACACGTGTCGCCCTCACACACGAACGCGCTACACTATCAGATCTCTATACACGAGACCAGATCTCTCCTCTGCACGCGTTAATGATCCAGTAGTCGACACCTCAGTTGACCAATGTGATACCTTCTTACGTCACACACTAGCGCTACCAGATCTCTCAATCCAGCGATCACTCGCTACAGTACCGTTGACCAGCGTTGACGTCTGGAAATCATGAAATGAAAGCGCTTCACTCCCGCGCCACTCTCGACCATCCTTACCTCACCAAACGACACCGTATCATCTAATTCTCGCGGCAAAACACGCTAACACTCAGGGAACCAGATTTCTATCAAAATCTAACCAATTCGACCCCAATTCTCAGCCAGATTTCACCCGATAAACCCGAACTAAAATCTGGACAACTCCAACTAGCGATCCGAATTTTCTCAAATCAGATTTCACCAAAAATCAAAAGTCTAAAATTCAAAAATCTTAATTCTCGTGACTAATCTAACCCCAAAATCTGATTAATCACAATTCTTGAAATCTGATTCTTCACACCCTTGATCCTGATGCTTTGAATAATTCATAGCTTCGGTGCCATCGACATTCTCCACAGTCCTAAAAATTTCCTTAACCTGCCCTTCCGGCAGAGCTTGTCGCTTCTCCGCTGCTCGTGCGTATTTTTCTTGAGTTGAAAACTCAATGGAAAGAATCTTTTGCTTCTCCTACTGAGCCAGAGTGGCTCCTATCAATAGAAGTTTACGTTCCTTAGCCCAGGTAATCTGAGGAAGATCCACATTTGCAGCATCTCTTGCGACTGAGGCTTCGGGAACCAGAAAAGGTAGACCAGCTAGATGTCGCAGAGCCCTGTGCTGCTTTGCGATTTACTTAAGTTCACGATTTAGAAACCAGATACAGATGTAATCATAATTAACAGATGGCTCAGCTGTATTAAAGTTATTTCGGTGCTCATAACCCTTTTCTGTACCTCCATCTCGTACAACTTATACAGCACCAGCGTTCTTTGCTCAAAAAGTTCAGATACCAGTTCGGTCTTAGCCCAAAACAAAATTGATCTTGGATTTTGGCTAAACTGTCAATGGGCATCATTGACATAACAGTATTTAGCCTCACCGTAGAGCGGAAGTGTACCCACTTGTCAAAGTCAGAAATTCTGCTGGATACATTTTCCCACGCTTATTTGAGCACCAACATACAGTGCTCCTCCACTGGGTTCGGCCGGGAAAAAGCTTCCATGATTTCTTTGCCTTTTGCGGCTGGGTCTATTTTGGGCAGAAAGTGCGTCGCCCAGTTGATCTCCCTGATATCCATGGGAGAAAAAATACCCTTACCAGCAAATGTTATGGGATGCTGAGTTGGTTGTGCAGGGCCAGACCTGACCACAATAGTCTGCTTGGTAACAGCCTCTATATCCATTTTTTCAGTAGACTCCACATGCTTGTCCTGATCAGCAGCGTTGGAAATATTATCATACCGTCCCTCCATTTCTGGAGTTGTCTCCACATTGGCTTCTGGACCACCAGCGGTAGAAGCCTCGTCAGCCCCAGCTGGAATATCAGGAATAAGACCATGATGGAATTCTGTCTGTTCACCAGCTGTTCTCCGTGTCTGCTTGGTCCTTTGTGTCCTCTGTTTCTTCATAATTTTCACCAGAGAAAGAGATACAGTGGACTCCGAATCCGATGAATCCATAACTTGTTTGCGCTTAGCGCCACCAATCTTCATTTTTTCCTAGTTTAGCCAACGAGCGCAAATCCGCGTCTGAGCTGGTTTCAGACGTGGACGTCACTGGAGCTGATTGTCTCCTAGCCTCCACTGGTTTGTTCACAACCATTTTCTACTTCTTCACCACTGGAACAACCGTCTCCTTCTTTTTCTTCTTCTTATCAATAGCCGCCTTCTCCGGCTTCGTTGTCTCACTAGCCTCCTTCTAACCCTTGTTAGTGAGAGATGGAAGACTATCTATAGTGGATTGTTGTTCACTCGCAGTCACACCCGATACCTTGCTGGTCTCACCTGCTGGACCAACACCCAGATTATTTTTCATGTACGTGTGGACAGACTTATTGTTCAACACATTGAGTGGGTGCAATTTCACAGACGCTCCAAGGTTTGCTTTCACCAGATTCTGTAGCAGAACACTCACTTGCACCGCAAATCCTTGTGACTGTTTGGTATGTGTATGAACCATAGCAACCAAAACTTGAAACAGAATCTGTAACGACCGGACTTTTCTTAAGGGAATTTTAGAAGTTTAGGGTTCAAATTGAAAGACCCAAAAGTTTCGATTCTAAAGGATGAACCAGTCGTTATAAAATTTTATGGGCTAGAGTGCAAATAAATTCAATACTTAAACAATAAAAGAAATCGTGAATTATAAAAGGCGCGGAAGTACTACACATCTGAAAAATAAAAAAAATACGCGGAAAAGGGAGAGATCTGATGATGCAATAAGTGAAAATTTCAATCATGAAGTCTGTACAGATTTCTACTAAATAAACGAACTAGAAATCTGTATTAGATACAAGATACTATACTAGGGTTTTTGTACAATAAATTCTTAAACAGAAAGGAACAATGAAATCTGGTGTCCACGATAAACACTTCCTTCCTTTTTGTTCATTTCCCTCCAGCTCTTATTTGCTCATTACCTGCACTCAATGAAAACTAGTGAGCCAAAGGCCCAGCAGGTAAAATCTGGGTTGTCGAGGGCATATAGATAAAAACAAACGGTATCTGATACAACTGAGATCTGAGTACACTACAGTAATTAAGAAAAGTATAAAACTGAGGAATCTGAATAATTACGAAAGCATGAAACATGAATCAGATCTGAAAACAATTTCAACGCATCTTTAAACAAACTGCAGAGCTGTGATTAAAATCACACACACGCTCCTTATTCCTTTTCTGAAATTATGACAACATTTAAACATTTGGTCCAATTCGTTTGATCAAACTCCTGATATCAGTATTAGCATGAAGCTCATGGTTGAAGGGGTATATAGATCCGTCAATCCGTAATCCTGATCCTTCCTAGTTGAAAGGGCACACGGTTCGTCAGCCGTGCACTCACCCTTCCTCTGGGGACCCTCTCCGTTGTCATAACTTAAAACATTTCTAAAACATTGTTCTGCTCTTTCTCTTCTTTTGTAAATCTGTTTTCCTTTTCTCTTAGTACGATTTACTGTTTTTCTATGTTCAATGATGTTCTGGAACTTCAAAATATTTCTCTGTAAAACTTGCGAAGATGAAAACTGAATAAAAATACTACTTGAATCTGTCAATTGAATCGAATAATTCTTTCGAATGAAGAGGAATTGGATAAGGAATCTGATTCTGGAATTTCTGTATCAATTGAAGTCGTATTGAAGGAATAAAGGGTGAAATCTGAATTTGACGTAAGTGTCTCAACAAAGAAGAAACGAATCAGATGTCATTGGTATACACCAGACGTCAACGCAACTTATGAAGAATTTCAGATGTTGAACAAATAACGAATACATTCAGACGTCTGAACAAAACAACTGCTGAATTCACTAGTGCAACAGCTGACAACGAAATATTGCAACAGCTGAGAACCAACAGCTGATGAACAAATAAAACCAACAGCTGAGGATCAAACTAACGGCTGATGAACAAACTAACAACTGATGAACAATCTAACAGCTGATGAACAATAAACCATGCAACAGCTGAACATGAAATAGTGCGACTGCTGATCGCAACTACTGAACGCAAACGATGCGACAGCTGAAATCTATACCTAGATTATTTTCAACAACGAAATATCAGTTGTGCTTTAAGAACCAGATTTCAGACTTAACCAAGTGAATAAACATGAACGACGATGGTTTCCTTTGTCTGAAGAAATCAACATATCTCAAAAAATTTCTGGAAAAAGATCGAATAAGCTACTTCGAAGAAATATCTTTAGAATACTCAAGAAACTACTGGACGAACATCATCAAACCATTTCCTCAAATATTTCTGGATCAAAATATAGTAAATATGTACCTTTGTGAAAACAGAGCATGAACATACTTTTATTTGAAAAACTGCCGTAGCAAAACTTCAAATCCTTAAAATTCACACAAACATGCATACAGAACTAAATATAAGATTTCATGAGTGAGCAAGAAACAGAGTTTACTTGCCTGAATCTGCAACACAAACACAGCCGAAGTTCAGCAAATCACCTGCACTCCGTTCGTTTCCTTCAAAAGTTTTGAAAAGATTGTTTTTTCTCGGTTTCCTTAAGAAGATCACCGCTTACTATTATTTGTTTTGAAAGTAATGATGCATGAAGCAGCTTATGATTCTATTTATATGATTTAAATGCCTAAGGGAGGAAAACACGTTATCAATATGTCAAAGTCCCCTAAAAGCGTACTCTGTTCTTCAAAATAAAATCCGATGCAATAAAAACCAAGCCATTTTAGTTAAAACGAAGGATCCGATTGGTTTGCAATTAACCTGCTAAACAAATGCTGAATTTATGTTCTAACATCTGGAAGTCTATGCATTGCAATAGAAATCTGAATAAAGCATGAAGCTAACTTCTGAAGGTCGATTTAATGAAGTCTGAAACTTACGAAATCATGAAATCTGAAATTTAGCTTTTCAAGGCTTAAAACTAAACAGTACAAATCTGACACTTAAAATTCAACCGAATTAAGAATTGAAGAAAATAGCATATCAATTTAATCCCTCAAATCTCATAACTTATTAATTGTAACTATAAAAAGGTCTGGGCACTACAATCTACCCCCTTAAAAGAATTTCGTTCTCGAAATTACTTACTCGAAGAGGTCTGGGTAACTTCCCTGCATATCAGCTTCAACTTCCCATGTTGCTTATCTTTCTGAGTGATTTTTCCATTGAATTCTAATCATTAGAAAATAGCATATCAATTTAATCCCTCAAATCTCATAACTTATTAATTGTAACTATAAAAAGGTCTGGGCACTACAATCTACCCCCTTAAAAGAATTTCGTTCTCGAAATTACTTACTCGAAGAGGTCTGGGTAACTTCCCTGCATATCAGCTTCAACTTCCCATGTTGCTTATCTTTCTGAGTGATTTTTCCATTGAATTCTAATCATTGGGATAGTTCTGTTTCTTAACTTACGATTTTCTTTCGCTAAAATCTTCTCTGGAATCTCTTCGTAAGTCAAGTCTGATTCCAAATGAATGGGTTAATATCTGATTACATGCGAAGGGTTCGCAATGTATTTTCTAAGCATTGATATGTGGAACACATTGTGAACAGTAGACATCTTCGGAGGTAACGCTAAACGATACGCTAAAGTCCCGATTCGTTCTAAGATATGAAATGGTCCAACAAATCTGGGACTTAGCTTTCCCTTTCTACCAAATCTGATATCACCCTTCATTGGTGATATCTTCAAGAACACATGATCTCCTACTTCAAAGTTCAGATCTCTGCTATGACTGACCGCATAGCTTTTCTGCCTAATCGAAGCAGTTTTCATTCGATCACGAATTATTTTAATTGCTTCAGTAGTTTGTTCAACAATATCAAGTCCTATCTCCGTTCTTCACCTATATCATCCCAAAGAATCGGCGAAAAATATTTTCTGCCATACAAAGCTTCGTATGGTGCCATTTCTATCGAAACTTGGTAACTATTGTTATAGGTGAATTCAATTAATGTTAATTTAAAATCCCAACTATCTGAAAAGTCAAGGACTCTAGCCCGTAACAAATCTTCCAGTATTAGGATAACTCTTTCTGATTGTCCATCTCTTTGAGGATGGAACGCTGTACTGAAAGTTAATTTAGTTCCTAAAGCTTGGTGTAAGCTTTTCCAGAATCTGAAAGTACATCTGGGATCTCTATCTGATACTATAGATCTTGGAATACCGTGAAGTCTGACTATTACTTTGATGTACAACTACTGTCATACATATTCTCTGATTGTCCATCTCTTTGAGGATGGAACGCTGTACTGAAAGTTAATTTAGTTCCTAAAGCTTGGTGTAAGCTTTTCCAGAATCTGAAAGTACATCTGGGATCTCTATCTGATACTATAGATCTTGGAATACCGTGAAGTCTGACTATTTCTTTGATGTACAACTCTGCATACATATTCAAATCATAAGTTGTTTTAACAAGTAGGAAATCTACAGACTTAGTTAATCTATCAATGATAACCCAAATTGCATTGTATCCAAGTGCTGTTCTGGGTAATCCTACAACGAAATCCATCGCTATATTGTCCCATTTCCATTCGGGTATAGGAAGTGGTTTCAACATTCCAGTAGGTCTCTGGTGTTCTGCTTTAACTTTCTGACATGTTAAACATTCAGCGACAAATCAACAGATGTCACGCTTCATCCCCGGCCACCAAAACAGAGCTTGCAAATCCTTAAACATCTTTGTTCCTCCTAGGTGAATTAAATACGGTGAGTTATGGGCTTCATTCATAATTTCATTGCGCAAATTATCTGTGCGCGGTATCCACAACCGACTTTGGTATTTCACAATTCCTTCATCCACTGTATACAGGTTTGTTCCCCTATCTTCATCTTGTTTCTTCCATTTCTGAAGCTGATCATCTTTCGCTTGACCCTCTCAAATCCAATCTTTCAAAGTTGATTGTATTGTAACACTTAGCAGCATTCTCCTTCTTAAAAATTCCCAGTTCAAATCTGTTGATCTCTAACGCTAGAGGAATCTGAATTGAAATCTGAGCTAAACCCACATTTCTTCTACTTAACACATCTGCTACTATGCTAGCTTTACCGGGGTGATATCTGATTACACAATCGTAATCTTTAACCAGTTCGAGCCATCTTCTTTGCCTCATATTCAGCTCTTGCTGAGTAAAGAAATACTTAAGGCTTTTATGGTCTGTAAAAATTTCACATTTTCCTCCATACAAATAGTGTCTCCAAATATTTAATGCGAAAACAACTGCTGCTAATTCGAGATTGTGTGTAGGATAATTTTTCTCACGAACTTTTAGTTGTCTAGACGCATACGCGATCACCTTCTTATCTTGCATCAAAACAGCTCCCAGTCCTATCTTAGATGCATCCGTATAAATAAAAAAATTACCTTTCTCCGATGGTAATGTTAGAACAGGGGCTTTGATTAACGCAAGTTTTAATTTCTCAAAGCTGGACTGGCATTCTAAAGTCCAATCATACTTAGCATTTTTCTTAGTCAAAGCTGTTAATGGAACATCGATTTTCGAAAATCCTCTCTACATCTGCGATAATAACCTGCAAGTCCTAAGAAACTTCGGATTACTATTACACTCATAGGTACAGGCCAATCCCGTACAACTTCTACTTCTGAAGGATCTACTTCTATTCCATTCTTCGAAACAATAAGAATACAACTTTTTCGATCCAGAACTCACATTTTCTAAACTTAGCAAATAACTGTTTATTTCTTAAAATCCGTAAGATTTCTCTAAGGTGTTCTTCGTGTTCACCTAGGTTCTTAGAGTAGATAATTATATCATCTATGAATACTATTACGAATTTGTCTAAGAAAGGTTGAAATACCCGATTCATTAAATAGGATAATTCCTTATGGCGCATTAGTCAATCCAAATGGCATAACTAAAAATTCATAATGGCCATATCTGGTTCTAAAGACTGTTTTGTACACATCTGTTTCCTTAACTCGTAGTTGGTGATATCCAGACCTTAAATCAATTTTTGAGAACATAGAAGCTCCACGAAGCTGATCGAATAAATCGTCGATCCTAGGGAGAGGATACTTATTTTTAATTGTTAACTTATTCAGTTCTCTATAATCGATACACAAACGCAAACTCCCATCTTTTTTCTTTACGAACAGTACTGGAGCACCACATGGTGAGGTACTGGGTCTAATGAATCCCCTATCCAATAGATCTTGGATCTGGTCTTTTAGTTCCTTCAGTTCCTTAGGAGCGAGTCTGTAAGGTGGCTTAGAAATTGGGGCAGCTTCTGGCACTAAATCAATAGTGAATTCTAATTCCTGAATCGGAGGCAAACCTGTAATATATGCTGGGAAGATATCTGGAAACTCCCTCACGACATGAACATCTTCCAAATTAATTTTCTTTTCAGGTTCTAATAAGGCATTTATTAAAAATCCCTGACATCCGTTTCTTAGGCACTTCTGGGCTTTCAATGCTGATATTATTTTTGAGGTACCCCTAAACTTATCAGCTTTGAACAAAAATTATGTTCCACCAGGTAATTCAATTTGAACAGACCTCTGATTAAAGTCGATAACAGCTGCGTATTTGGTTAACCAATCTATTCCCAATATGAAATCAAACTCAAGCATCGGCAATACTATCAAATCTGCATAGACAATATTTCCATGCAACTTAAGTTCTATATTTCGGATAACACGATTGGTTACTATATTATCTCCCGTAGGAATTTGAACACAATATCCTACTTCTACTTCTTCTGGTTTAATAGACAATTTCTTAGAAAATTTATCTGATACGAACGAATGAGTTGCACTAGAATTTAACAGGGCTATTTTAGACATGTTAGCGACAGAGATCTTACCCGTTACCACTGTGGTATCTGCCGGAGCTTCTGCAGCTGTCATCACATAGGCCCTGCTTGTAATGAGTTGTTGTTGTTTCTGGGGGCAGTTCCTAGACATGTGGCCTGGCTTGCCACATGTATAGCAGACCTTCTGTCCAAAAAGACACTATCCCGCATGATTTTTCTTGCAGGTAGGACATTGAGGTCTATTCCCATAATGTGGAACAGCCGATATTGGTAGAGCAACAATTGGCCCTTTTCCTTGAGACCCTTGCTGATTGCTGTTCTGTTTCTTGAACTTCCTTCGATCATTTTGCTGGAATGCCTGCCTCTTCAGTTGTCTCTCATCATCAATTGCCTTCCAGTCTTGTTCCGCCCGCAGAGCTTTATTTACAGCTGCTATGTACTCCACGGGTTCTGCCAACCTAACATCATGTTTGATCATGGGCTTCAACCCATTAATGAAATGGCGAAGTTTGGCATCGGCATTTGTCCCAATCAGTGGAACAAAATAACATCCCCTCTCGAATTTACGGATATAGTCCCGCATCGCCATTCCTTCTTGCTTAAGAGTTAAAAATTCGCTCTGCAATTGTTCTCTCACGTCCACAGTAAAGTACTGCTCGAAAAAGACCCGCTTAAAATCCTCCCAGGTAAGAATTTCCAAGTCCACCGTTAACTTGGCTCCTTCCCACCACATCATCGCATCTCCCCTCAGCATATAAATTGCACACCGAGGTCTCTCCAGTTCAGTCAGATGCAGATATTCGAATATCACTTCCATAGATTTGATACAGCTCTCTGCTATAAGCGGATCATTAGTACCAGAAAATTCCTGAGGTCGTTTCCTCCTGAATCGCTCTTGTGGATCTTCTCGGTTAACTATTCTACCCGAAGACTGACAATTCCCATTAGTGGTTTGATCAACTAATCATTCTAAACAGTTGAGCCATGCTATTAAGAACGAGATTCATTCCATCAGATTTGCTATCTCCTTCCGTATAGCTCCTTCTTCCTCTACCTCGTCCTGACATATCTGAAAGGGTAGCCCAAATCCACCACAATTCTATATGAGAGATTACTTTATGCTAAACATGAATTAAAACTCACAAATTTATAAGCGGCAGGAGAGATCTGTTCAGACTGGAAGTGTGTTTATCTCAAGGACCATGCTCTGATACCAACAGTAACGACTGGACTTTTCTTAAGGGAATTTTAGAAGTTTAGGGTTCAAATTGAAAGACCCAAAAGTTTCGATTCTAAAGGATGAACCAGTCGTTATAAAATTTTATGGGCTAGAGTGCAAATAAATTCAATACTTAAACAATAAGAAAAATCAGAAGTGAATTATAAAAGGCGCGGAAGTACTACACATCTGAATAATAATAAAAATACGCGGAAAAGGGAGAGATCTGATGATGCGATAAGTGAAAATTTCAACCATGAAGTCTGTACAGATTTATACAAAATAAACGAACTAGAAATCTGTATTCAATACAAGATACTATACTAGGGTTTTTGTACAACAAAATCTGAAACAGAAAGGAACAATGAAATCTGGTGTACACGATAAACACTTCCTTCCTTTCTGTTCATTTCCCTCCAGCTCCTATTTGCTCATTACCTTCACTCAATGAAAACTAGTGAGCCAAAGGCCCAGCAGGTAAAATCTGGGATGTCGAGGGCATATAGATAAAAACAAACGGTATCTGATACAACTGAGATCTGAGTACACTTACAGTAATTAAGAAAAGTATAAAACTGAGGAATCTGAATATTTACGAAAGCATGAAACTTGAATCAGATTTGAACAAATAACAAATACATTCATACATCTGAACAAAACAACGGCTGAATTCACTAGTGCAACAGCTGACAAAGAAATAATGCAACATCTGAGAACCAACAGCTGATGAACAATTAAAACCAACAGCTGAGGATCAAACTAACGGCTGATGAACAAACAAACAACTGATGACAATCTAACAGCTGATGAACAATAAACCATGCAACAGCTGAACATGAAATAGTGCGACTGCTGATCGCAACTACTGAATGGAAACAATGCGACATCTCAAATCTATACTTAGAATATTTTCAACAACGAAATATCAGTTGTGCTTTAAGAACCAGATTTTAGACTTAACCAGGTGAATAAACATGAACGACGATGGTTTCCTTTGTCTGAAGAAATCAACATATCTCAAGAAATTTCTGGAAAAAGATTGAATAAGCTACTTCGAAGAAATATCTTTAGAATACTCAAGAAAATACTGGACGAACATCATCAAACCATTTCCTAAAACATTTCTGGATCAAAATATAGTAAATACGTACCTTGTGAAAACAGAGCATGAACATACTTTTATTTGAAGAACAGCCGTAGCAAAACTTCAAGTCCTTAAAATTCACACAAACATGCATACAGAAATGAATATATGCTTTCATTAGTGAGCAAGAAACAGAGTTTAATTGCCTGAATCTGCAACACAAACACAGCCGAAGTTCAGCAAATCACCTGCACTCCGTTCGTCTCCTTCAAAAGTTTTGAAAAGATTGTTTTTTCTCGGTTTCCTTAAGAAGAGCACCGCTTACTGTTGGGATCCGGATCACGCCCCCCGGCAAGGCAGCGGAAGAACAAAATAAACATGTGCCGGGAGACGATCAATACGATAATACAAAACAATTCTATGACATTCATAGGGTGTTTTAAGGAATACCTTGCTGGCAACTCGTGCCTGGCTCCAACCGGAATTACAAGAACGCCGGCTCTTCACGGTAGGTGGCGGTAGATCCGTGAATCAGGTCCACGACCGGAATCGATCTCCTCCAATCAGCCTGCACTAGAAGGCTGAAGGATTTTATCGCCAACGGATTCTCCTCGAAAAACTAGGCCGGAAACAATTTTCCGGCGAGCGGCGGCGTCGGCGGCGGCGGCGCGGCGTGAGGTTGATGAAGAGAGGGGCGGCGGCGTGTAGTGCTTAGGGTTAGGGTTTATGAGAGTCTAGTTGTTATTATGAAGTCTAATCTACATTAAATAGATATTAGTGTTGGAGTTGGACCGGCCCAACGGGCCCGGGTCCAACGGATGAACATTCAGTTCATCTCCATCACCGAGACTTCATCGTAACTCCGATCGCCGATCAGATCGGACCGATCGACTCAGTTTCCGAAACTGAACACTATGATGTGAAAAACAATTTTCAGAACCCCAGTGCAAAATGACCGTTTTTCCCCTCAACAGCGGGAACCCCGGTTTGACCCCTGTTGACTTTTAGGAAGTCGCACTCCCCAAAATCCTCTTCTTGTGCTCAACACATTGAGCTGAGTATCCGTGCGGGAATCTCAAATCCAGTGCTTGTGTGACCCTCAATGGTTCAGGGATACAGCTAGCCATGGGCCCACAACCATTGTGGCTCCGGAATCACAATTCCGGATTTGCCCATCGGATCATGGTAAGAGCGTCTACCAACATCGCCCCATGATCCCTAGGTATCACTGATAGTGCCTGCAAGAACCAGTTGGTCGTGGTTAGCGTACAGTACGGTCCTTTCAATCCATATATCCCGATCAGATCAACGACCATTGATAGATCGAGAGTCGCTATAGATCCGATAGCTATGCATACATCGTGGAGATCGAATAGTGACATCGCGAGTATAACTAGGTAAACACATTTACCTAGAACACTTCTAGTACTCTGGCCAGAGATTTATACACTATTTTCCCCTCAGATAGCATATTATATTCACGCATGTCTGCGAGCGGTGAATCCTCGACAACGATGCATCGACTCCTACATGCATCGGGGTCTCACCCAATCCCGACGCCTTATGACCCCAAGTGAGTCGGCAAACCCGCCTATCATGTAGAGTCTCAATGACGTTTCGAGTCGTGAGGACTAATCAGTACAACCAAGACCTCGGACTTATCCACTCGACAAATGGTAACCACTTGGAAAGTACGAAGGAGGGTAGTTCGATAGATCACCAGGTCACTATCTATCTGCATGCTCAAAACATCACAATGTTCCCTACCAATGAAACATGGTACTTCGCATCGCAGATACTAGTCTCGAACTCGGGCGGCCGTATCCTCATTTTGACGGCCCAATCGACTAGGAACATGTTCAGAATACACAGTGACTATTAGATGTGTTTCATGATAGCCGTCATACCCACTATCACATCTAACATGCACTTAGGTGTATCCTAGGTCTTTACTCAACGCAATTGTAAATCATCATACACACAATGAAAGTAAAGAATGCCATATAGTAAATGCGAATATCATATATAAAGATTGTCATATACAAGAGTCTATAAACCCACACGCCACAAGTTGGCTAGTTGGGCATCTACTCTAACAATCTCCCACTTGCCCTAAAGCCAACTACTCATCAGACGCAGTCCCATTGTTTCGCGATGTTTTTCAAACAACGGTCCTGGCAAGGGCTTCGTAAGTGGATCATCAACGTTGTCCGCAGAGGCGACTCTCTCAACTGCTATGTCACCTCTAGCCACAATATCCCGGATTATGTGGTATTTTCTCAGTATGTGTTTGGATCTTTGGTGAGACCTAGGCTCCTTTGCTTGTGCAACGGCACCCGTGTTGTCGCAGTACACCAGGACTGGACCAACTCCATTAGGAATGACGCCAACTCTTGGACGAAATTCCTTATCCAAACGGCCTCCTTAGCAGCAGCTGATCCTGCAATGTACTCAGCCTCAGTGGTTGAATCCGCGATGGTGTCTTGCTTGGAACTCTTCCAAAAGACAGCACCACCATTGAGCATGAATACAAATCTAGAGGTTGATTTCGAATCATCCACGTCACACTGGAAGCTAGAATCAGTGTAGCCTTCCAGTTTCAGTTCACCACCCCCATAGACCATGAACATATTCTTAGTCCTTCGCAAGTACTTAAGAATATCCTTCACAGCCTTCCAATGCAATTGGCCGGGGTTGGCCTGGTAGCGGCTCGTGACACTCAGAGCATACGCGACATCCGGTCTAGTCGAGATCATGCCATACATAATACTACCTATTGCCGAGGCATATGGTACACGTGCCATACTCTCTATCTCCTCATCAGTCTTTGGACACATAGACTTGGATAGAGTGACCCCGTGGCACATAGGTAGGTGTCCTCTCTTGGACTCTTCCATAGAGAACATCTTAAGTATGGTATCGATGTAGGTAGCTTGGGTGAGTCCGAGCATCCGTTTAGATCTATCCCGATAGATCTGTATTCCAAGAATATAGGATCTTCACCCATGTCCTTCATCGAAAATCTGCTAGACAACCATACTTTAGTTGACTGCAACATTCCTACATCATTCCCAATGAGTAGAATGTCATCAACATAAAGTACGAGCAACGTCACAGCGCTTTTAACTACCTTTTTATAGACACATGGCTCCTAGGGATTCTTGATGAAACCAAATTCCTTAATTGTTTCATCGAATCTCAGGTTCCAACTTCGCGATGCTTGTTTGAGACCGTAGATCGATCTCTGAAGTTTGCATACCTTATGCTCGCTTCCAACAGATGTGAAACCCTCAGGCTGCGTCATATAGATCTCTTCCTTAATGTTTCCATTAAGGAACGCAGTTTTCACATCCATTAGCCATATCTCATAGTCGTACCATGCGGCTATGGCTAACAAAATTCTAATTGACTTGAACATTGTGACCGGCGAGAAGGTTTCTTCATAGTCAACACCTTGCCTTTGAGTGTAACCTTTCGCGACCAGTCGTGCCTTGTAGGTCATTACCTTACCATCAGGCCCAAGTTTCCTCTTGTACACCCATTTGCACCCAATAGGAACAATTCCTTCGGGAGGGTTAACAAGAGTCCAAACTTGGTTAGCATGCATTGAGTCAAACTCAGACTGCATTGCTTAAAGCCACAAATTAGAATCAGCATCGGAAATTGCCTCCTTGAAAGTTCTTGGATCAGATCCAACAACTTGATCACCTTGATCATCTTCAAGGAGAAAACCATATCTCTCAGGAGCTCTAGGAATCCTCTCGGATCTCCTAGGTGCGACCATTTCTGGTACTGGCTCTGGAGGTGCGGGAGACTCACCTGGTACTTCTATTGGATCTCAAACCTCTTCGAGTTCTACTATTTTGCCCTTTCTATCAAGTAGAAATTCCCTTTCCATAAAGGTGGCATTTCTAGAAACAAACACTTTTGTTTCGCTCGGATAGTAGAAGTAGTATCCAATGGAATTCTTTGGATACCCAATGAAGTAGCATAAGATGGATCTCGTATCCATCTTATCTCCCACTATCTGATTCACGTAAGTAGGACATCCCCAAATCCTCATAAATGAGTACTTGGGTGGTTTGCCCATCCGGAGTAGAATGAAGGCTGCCCAAGACCGTTTCTCGAGTTATGCGAACAGAAGACGTCGACCGTTAGAGTTTGAGGTTGGCGATCGTGTGTTTCTCAAGATCTCTCCTTTCAAGAGCGTGATGAGATTCAGATTTAGAGGCAAATTGGCTCCCAGTTTCGTTGGTCCCTTTGAGATTATCGAGAGGATTGGACAATTGGCTTATAGACTGAGGCTGCCCGAGGAGTTAGCCGTGATGCATGACGTGTTTCATGTGTCAATGTTGAGAAAGTATGAGCCGGATCCGTCCCATGTTTTGAGAACTGACGAAGTCGAGCTGGATTCTGCCTTGAGTTATGTCGAATATCCGATGCAGATCTTGGATAGGAAGGAGAAACAGCTGAGGAACAAGATAATTCCGTTGGTGATGGTCCAATGGAGCAAGCATGGCCGAGAAGAAGCAACCTGGGAAGTTGAGGAAAAGATGCGGCAGGATTGGCCTCATCTGTTTGAGCACTGATCGTGCAACATTTCCAGGTAAACTTCTGGTTTTAGCTTCGAACTTGAGTAGTTGCTGGTGTTGATTTGCATTATTGGTTGTTTTCTTTCCTGAGCTTACCTTTGATTTCGAGGACGAAATCCCTTAAGGTGGGGAGAATGTGAGGATTCAGATTTAGATTAGTGGTTAATTTTATTTTTGGGTTTAGCCACGTGAATTTTGAAGTTAGAGTTGTCGAATTCCTCCAAATATTGAATCAGCAGTACGGTAGCCAACGACTGGTAGGATTTAGAATTTGATGGTTACTGTAGCTTGCAGCTTGTGGAAATGGAAAGATCAGTCGTTACGTTTGTGTTGCGTCTGGCAGTCGTTGCGCTCGTGAGAGAATGACCAGTCGAAGAATTGAAGAACCAGTCGCGGGAGGATTTGCGTTGCGACTGGATGACCAGCTGTGGAATTGAGGAACCAGTCGAGGGAGCAATGCGACGTCGTCTGGTTTAGTTGAAACGCTGCGTTTTGAGGATAGTTGCGACTGGATAGTTGCGACTTGATTGTTGCGTCTGGATTGGTGAGCAGCAGTCGAGAGATTTGAGATGTATTTATATAGAGGTGTTGATCGACACTTAGAATTATTTCTGAGCCAGCCAATCCTTATCTCTTCTTTCTCAAACCATCATAGAGCTACTGTTCACCGAGACATTTCTTCCCTAGATTTTCGTCGTTCTCCGTCGAAGACTTGAGTGATTTCGGTGGCGCTGGGTTCCCTGTGAACTTCTCTTTTGATTGCTACCCATTTGAAGCTGCAGTAACGACCTTTGAGAAGATCGCGAAAGCTGCTGGTTTCTGGTAGTGAGTACTGCCCTGCCCTGTTCGAATTTGTGAGGTAGAATTTGTGGATTCGAGGTACGATTGAGCAGCCCTTAGCAGCTTTGAGCGTGAACATGTCTATATTTCAATGTTGTGAAATCTGTGAAGTTGCTGGCCGACGTTGAGTCGTGCCCGAAAAGTCCAACGCTATCGTCGGAGTGGTGACTACCGGATTCGAGTGTCTACCACCGAGCTGTGATGGGCTGACGGGCCCCGATGATCACGGACCGATGATTTCCACCGGCTGATTGGCTGTGCGTGGTATAGAGGCTTGATTTGAGTTGCCAGTTGATAGGCTGGTCTAGCTATCCGATTTCTTGATAGCCCTCATGCATTCATAGCATTGATTTATAGCATGTTGCATGTTTATCTGCTTTGATAGCTGTTCGTACTGAGGCTTGACCTCGTATTTGTTTTCCTGCGTTTGTTGTTTGGGTCTGCGTTGCCCATTTGCAGGAGTTTCAGGTAACCTAGCTGGGCAAAGTGGAAGTTCAGCTGGTCGATCCCCGCGTCCCTGAGTCCCAGTCTATTTATGATATGTATTGAATCGGGGGATGCCCCGTGTTATCATGTATTGGGGATCTGTATTTTGAATTGATATTTGTGGTTACTTGTTGTATGTGTTTGAGTTAACTCATATTTTGAGTATTGAATATTTTGAATATATGATTTGAAGTTCAGGCCCATAGTATTTCGAAAAATTTTTAAGCCCTGATTTTTTTAGCTTCCGTGTTTCCTGTGCTTATTATGTGTTAATTGTTAGTAATTAGCACGGGGCCTAACACCCTATGCTACTTCGTTTGGTTAAGTAGCGCGACACCTTTTTTATTAGAAGCGCATGTTTGTTTAGAGAGTCAGATTCGAGATAGCGTGACTAGATGTGAGTGATTGCTAAGGCCAGATTTGAGGGACTTCTGTTTTAGTGATGAGATCTGGATGGGCCGGTGATTAACTTTCACTGTAGCTTGGAACTGGGGATTTAAATTACGTGTCGATCAACACTTAGAGTATTTTCGAACCTGATATTTCTTATCTTCATCCCGATAACCCTCGATAGTTACTGTTCATTCGAACCCTATTTCCGTCGATTTCTATCGTTTTACGCCGCTGTTTGGAGCAAGATTGGTAGCGCTGAGCTCGTATTCTCTAGAGCGTTCGATTAGTACCAGTTTGGAGACTGGAGTCGCCGGATTTGAGGAGCGCGAAGTTGTTGCAGTGTTCGTGTGTCTTCGCGATTGTTGAACCGTAGTTCTTCTATTCTTTAGCATCTTTGGGTAAGTGATTTCTTTCCATTTTAAGCTTCGTTGAGGGCTGAGTGGTGCTCTGTAGATTTGAGGTAGCTGAGTGAGCTTCGAGGCTTTAGAATTTAAGCTGTATGAGTTCATATTTGAGATGATATTTAGATATCTTAACAGATTTGAGCAGGTAGTGGCTTCTGTTGAGTTCATCGTGAAGCTACTAGGGCAGTATACTTGTGCTGGTTGCTGCGTCCTTGTATTTGTAAGATTTGTTGAGGTAGAAGCTGAATTGAGGTACGAATTGATCTAGATTCTAGCAGCTTTGTTATCAGCTTTGGGATATTTCTTTCGTGTATTAGCTGGTGTGCTTTGTTTTGATTGTATGATGTCTCGGTGCTCATATCTGTTTGTGCGTGAGATATATGTATGATTTTAAGCATGAGACTGTTGTGCATTCACGCATACATATTGAGCCTGATTCCTTTGAGAGATAAATTCCTTTGAACGTTGTGATTGGACGGCTGAGTCGTCGCGCCTGAAAGGTCCAACGCTGTTTTTGATGCGGTGGTCGGCTGAGTCGTCATGCCTGAATACCACATTGTCTTGTGATGGTCGGCTGAGTCTTCGTACCTGAAGATCACAAGATGATGGTGATGATGAGATATGCGCAGCTGAGTCGTTGTGTTCTTATTTTTGCCTACCGATGATTCTTGGTAGCCCTGTCCATGCATTGCACAATTGAGATATTGCATTGTCTGATATGATAGATGCTTTTATTGTGCTCTTTGTACTGAGGTTTGACCTCGTTTATTTTCCCTGTTTTGGGCTGTTTTGGTTGGTGTTCGCCATTACAGGTTCTTCAGGTAACCAGGCTGGATTGAGTGGAGATTCAGCTGGTCGATCCCTTTTTTTATTTGAGTCCCAGTTGTATTGATTTATTATATTGAGCCAGGGGATGTCCTGCACCTTTATTTATTCGGGGATCTGTAGTTGATTGAATATTTGTTTTATTTTATGTTCTTTGAGTTTTGAGTTAAACTCTTATTTTAAGTATGAATGTATTTTGAATGATATTGGATCAGGCCCATATTCAAAAATTTTTATCCCATATTTTTTTGATGCTTCCGTCAAATTGTGATTAAATAAAGTATTGTGATTTCTAGGCAGGTATATGGGGAGTCTAGAGCCCCGGGCAGTGATGAGGATGTTGAGCAGCAGGAGATACCTTTGAGCCGGCGTGCTAGACAAACTGAGGTGGATGATGTGACCCGACAGATTGGAGAGATTGTGAGGAATCAGATTTTAGAATAGTGATTAATCAGATTTGTTGAAGGATTAGTCACGAGAATTTGTAATTTAGAATTTCAGACTTTAGGATTTTTTGGGAAGTATGGTTTGAGGTTATAAGATTTCTCCTGGAATTGTTTAGTTTTGAGTCATGGTCGTTAGGGTGAAATCTGTTTGGAATGTGGAGTCGAATTGATGAATTTGCGATAGAAATCTGATTCCAGTAGTGTTGTTTGAGGTTATAAGATTTCTCCTGGAATTGTTTAGTTTTGAGTCATGGTCGTTAGGGTGAAATCTGTTTGGAATGTGGAGTCGAATTGATGAATTTGCGATAGAAATCTGATTCCAGTAGTGTTCAGACGTGAGCATGCAGTTGTAGCGCTAGACGGTGAGGTCTGATTAGTGGTTGGTGGCGCAGGAGTGATGCGTCGTCTTTTCGTAGGAATTCCGATGTCTCGCTAGTGGGAGAAATCTGGTCAATAGAGCATTTCAGACGTCAACGCGGGTCAACGGTACTGTAGCGAGAGAAGCAGTTGTGGTGGCTGAGATCTGTTAGCGCGCGGATGTGATCAGAAGCTGCGTGTTGGTCAACCCAGCTGAGTTGACTGCTGGTGTTGTAGCGCAAATCAGATGTTGCTATTACAAGAGATATGTTTCAGCTGTGGCTGAAAGCTGTCAGATGTGAGCGTCAAGGATCAGCTGTGATATAGTGCGACGTCGTTTGAGTTAGTTAGCGGGGACTCTGATGCGGCGTCGTTTGATAGCATGTTAGAAGCGCAACGTCTGAATTGTATCTACTGAGGCAGTAGCGAGAGTAAATGTTAGATTCAGCTGTGAGACTTTTGCCTTAGCGAGAGATTCGATCAGTACCAGAATCTGAATTGATGAGAACAGTAGCGAATTGAGGTTTATATACGAAGTGGTGATTTACACTTAGCGTATTTTTGACCCGATATTTCTTATCATCATCTTTGAAACCCTCGTTCGGTACTATTCACCATAGCCTATTTCTCTGAATTTCCGTCGTTTCCCACCGCCGTTTGGAACGAGATTGGTGGCGCTGGGTTTATTTTGAGTTGCTCTTTCGATTTATACTAGCCAGGAGGTCTGAACCGACGTTGGAGAGAAGCTCGAATTAGCTGGTGTTCGAGGATTTATTGAGAAATCTGATCCGTTAGTTCTTCAGCTCTTTTGAGCTTTTGGGTGAGTAGATCTTATTTTTTTAAGCTTGTAGAGCTTAGGTTGAGAGTCTGGAATCTTGACCGTAGGCAGTGATGCTTAGAAGTTCATATTGAACTTGAATTAAGCTGATTTATGAGTTCTATTAACAGATCTGAGGTTCAGGATAGCTTCTTCCATGATTAGCGAACCAGGAGGAAGTTGGTTTGCTTAGGCTGAGTTCTGTCGTGCCTTTGAGAAATCTGTTGAGGTAGATTGAAGTTGTGAGGTACGAATTTGAGAAACTCTTAACAGCTTCGAGCATGATCATGGCTATATTTCGTGTTATGAAATCTGTTGGTATTGAAGGTTGTGTTTATGTGGGAAGATCTTGCCTTGGGTGATTATTGATATTATGTTTTCACGTATGGTTACTGTATGCATTGAGAATTGATTGTTGATTGGAATTCATGCATACTTATTGGGCCTGATTGATTATTGATTGATGACCTGAGATTGAGCCACGTTGTGACCGGCAGACAGATGTGTCGTGTCATGAAAGTCCAACGCTATCATCAGAGTGGTGCAGAATACCACCGAGCTGTGATATAGGCTGACGGGCCTCAATGATCACAGACCGATGATTTCCTCTGGTTGATACACCGCGTGTGGTATAGAGGCTCGCTTGAGATGATTTGCTAGTTGTTACACTGGTCTTGATTACCGATTCCTTTGACAGCCTCATGCATTTAATAACTTGATTTATAGAATGTTGCATGATTTGCTGTTTTTAGATGGCTCTTCGTACTGAATCTTGACCTCTTATTTTCTTTTCCTGCTTTTGTGTTTTGGGTCTGTGTTTCCCATTTGCAGGATCTTCAGGTAACCAAGCTGGACAGAGTGGCGTGCCAGCTGGTCGATCCCCTTTTCCCTGAGTCCCAGTTATGATATTGTATATGTGTCGAACCAGGGGATGCCCTGTGTTTCTATGTATTTGGGGATCTGTTGTTGATTTTATATTTGCGTTACCTGTTGTGTATGAGTTTTCGATTTAACTCATATTTTGATTATTAATATTTTGAACGATTGTTGGAGTTCAGGCCCAAAATATTTCGAAAATTTTTAAGCCCTGTTTTATGCTTTCGTGATTATGTGATTAATTGTGCTGTGATCTTTGCTAATTAGCACGAGGTCTGACATTTTTTGTATCAGAACTTAAACTGGGATAAGATCGATTTTTTTTATCACACTCGAGTCTAGGCACAGAGTTTTGATTTGATTTTTGATTGACTATGTGACTTATGTGATTCTTTTATCTGTCTCTTTGATATATCTGCTGTGAGATCTTATCCTGAGATTTGTTTAGATGCCGCCGAGGAGAGGTAGAGGTAGGACTGCTAGACGTTCCGTTGAGGAGTCTAGGGCCTTGGATAGTGATGAGGGGATCTAGCAGACTGAGCCTTTGCGTCGTCGTGAGAGACAGGCGGGGGTTGAGGATGTGACGAGACAGATAGGCGAGATGGAGCTAGTTTTGGCGAGGTTTCAGCGGATGAACCCTCCTACGTTTTCTGCTGCCGAGGGTGGTGCGATGGCTGAAGCTTGGCTAGTTCAGATGGAAGAGTTGTTTGATACCCTGGAGTATGCTCCATAGAAGAGACTGAAGCTAGCGGTGTTGCAGTTGAGAGATAATGCGCAACGCTGGTGGAGAGGTACTTCCCGTATCTTGCGAGAGAGTGGAGCTATGATTACTTGGGAGAGCTTCTGTACAACGTTCCGACAGGAGTATACCATGGAGTCATACTACAGTAGTCGTGAGCGAGAGTTTGATAATCTGAAGCAAGGGAACATGAAGGTGACCGAGTATGCCAGGCAGTTCTCTTCACTCTTGATGTACGTTCCCCACGTAGCTAACCAGGAGAGGACTAAGAGGAACAAGTTTATGAAGGTTTGAGACCTGATCTGTTCCGGATGGTGTTGTCTGGATCACCTGCGACTTATGTTGATGCAGTGAATAGAGCGGTAGACATTCAGGAGAGTTTGTTGGAGGCAGAGGCTCAGGTTCAGCCGATGACTGGACGTGCTTTTCAGCCTGTGTTTGAGGTGTCGCAATCTTTTCAATCTCCTCAAGGGTCACAGCAATCGAATCGTCTGAGGTTTAGACCTCGAGTCAAATAGTTTAATAAAAAGGCGAATTAGAGTTCCTCTGGTTCTGTGAGTTCTGGTGGCAGTGGTTCTGGCAGTGTGTATTGTGGACAGTGCGGAGTGAAGCATCTGACTTCACAGTGTCATGGAGTTCAGGGGACTTGCCATAACTGTGACAGCCTGGACATTTTCTGAGAGTATGTCCTTTGTTGAGGGGACAGTCTTCGGTTCCTTCACAGCAGGGTTCGGCTGGTGGTTCTTCGTAGAGACCGCAATTTACTGCCCCGACCCAACGATCTGGATTTCAACCCCGTGAGCCGTTTAGGTTTGGAGGATCTGCTAGACCTCAGGTTCAGATACCGCAGCAGGCCCAGACGAATGACCTGACGAGAGAGCAGGCTGAGGAGACGCCTGGTATAGTTATCGTATGTACATGCTCTATATTTGATTTTCCAGCGAGAGTTTTGTTTGATATAGGAGCATCACACTCCTTTGTTTTTGCATGGTTTGTGCATGAGTGTGGGTTGAGATTTACCCCACTGTTGTGATGTCGTGTCTGTGTCTACTCCTGCTGCTGTGTGGTTGATGTCCCGTGAGATCATGATTGATTGTGTAATTCGATTCGATCAGAACGTGTTAGTGGCGAATTTGATCTTTGGATATGAGGGATTTCGATTGTATCTTGGGAATGGATGTATTGTCTAGCTATAAGGCTAATGTTGATTGTTTTCATGGCGTGGTGAGATTTCGCCCCGATTCGGGTGAGAAGTGGGATTTCTACGGTGTTGATTCACGTTCGAAGATTCCACTGGTGTCTGCCATGGAGATGTTTTTCCTGTTGTTGCTGGATAATGCTGGATTTATGATGTATGCGCTCGACGTTTCCCAAGAGACGCGATTGGAATTTAGTGATATTCCGATTGTCCGAGAGTTTCCTGGTGTGTTTCCGGACGAGATTCCTGGATTCCCTTCGAGACGTGAGATTGACTTCAGTATCGAGTTGGTGCCCGGTACAGCCCCGATTTCTAGAGCTCCGTATCGGTTGGCGTCAGCAGAGTTGAAAGAACTCAAGGATCAGTTGAGAGATCTCTTAGAGAAAGGCTTCATTAGACCGAGTATGTCGCTTTGGGGAGCTCCGATTTTGTTTGTGAAGAAGAAAGATGGATCTATGAGGATGTGCATTGATTTTTGGCAGTTGAACAAAGCGACGGTGAAGAACAAGTATCCTTTGCCGAGGATTGATGACTTGTTCGATCAGTTGTAAGGATCGGCAGTGTACTCGATGATTTATTTACGCTATGGCTATCACCAGTTGAGGATTAGAGACACCGATGTAGCGAAGACATCTTTTCGGACGAGATATGGGCATTATGAGTTCCTTGTGATGCCGTTTGGGTTGACGAATGCCCTTTCATGGATTTGATGAATCGCGTCTTTAGCGAGTACATCGATCGGTTCGTGATTGTCTTCATAGATGACATATTGGTGTATTCGAAGAGTGTGAGAGAGAATAAGGAGCATCTGAGATTGGTGTTGCGGAGATTGAGAGACTCGCAGTTGTATGCCAAGTTCAGCAAGTGTGATTTTTGGCTAGATCGAATTATCTTTTTGGGTCATGTGATTTCAGCGGAAGGTATTTCTGTGGATCCGTGTAAGGTCGAAGCCGTTCTTAACTGGGAGAGACCTAGGAATGTTTCCGAGATCCGTAGTTTCTTGGGCTTAGCTGGCTATTATAGGCGTTTCATCGAGAAGTTTTCTTCGATAGTCAGGCCGATGACTCAGTTAACCCAGAAGGATAGGAAGTTTGTTTGGACTGATGAGTGCAAGTCTAGTTTTAGACGTTGAAGGAAAAGCTGACTACTGCTCCTGTTTTGGCTTTACCGTCTGGATCTGGAGGATTTTTTGTGTGCTCTGATGCTTCTTTGAGTGGCTAGGGATGTGTTTTGATGTAGAACGGGTACGTGATTGCGTATGTGTCTCGAAAATTGAAGCCTCACGAGACGAGGTACCCCGTTCATGATTTAGAATTGGCTGCGATTGTGTTTGCCTTGAAGATATGGCGACACTATCTGTATGGTGAAGAATTTGTGGTGTACACCGACCACAAGAGTTTGAAGTATATCTTCACCTAGTCGGATTTGAATATGAGGCAACGTCGTTGCATGGAGTTGCTCAAAGACTTTGATTGCGAAATTCAGTATCAGCCTGGGCGGATGAACTTAGTAGCCGATGCTTTGAGTAGGAAAGCTCAGCCCGCAATGCTAACATCTTTGAGTGTCTCGAGCATCTACGAGCAGTTGAGTACTTCTGGTTGGCGATTCCAGTCGGGTGATCAGTATTTCTTGGTTTCTTCGATTCAGGTAGAACCGCAGATTATGATTGACATCATAGAGGCGCAGAGGACTGATCCGTATATTCATGAAATGAAGATTAAAGCCCGAAGTGGTCAGTCTGATGATTTTTGTGTTGCTTCTGATGGATGTTTGAGATTTCTAGGGAGATTGGTGGTTCTGAACCTGATTGACTTGAAAGACACCATTCTGAATGAAGCGCATTGTAGTCAGTACAGTGTGCATCCGGGCGAGAGAAAGATGTATCATGCCTTGAAGTCTCACTACTGATGGGCAGGTATGAAGAGAGACATTTCTGGTTTTGTTGCTAGAAGTTTGAATTGCCAACAGGTCAAGGCTGAGAGGATAAGACCTGGTGGATTGCTTCAGAGTTTAGAAGTGCCTCAATGGAGTTGGGAACACATTTCCATGGATTTTGTGACTCATCTACCTTGATCGAGTAGGGGATGTGATGCGATTTGGTTGGTGATTGATCGTCTCTCGAAGTCAGCCCATTTCATTCCCTATGATGTGAGGTGCTCGATGAATAAAATGGCGAAGTTGTACGTCGACAATGTGGTTAGATTGCACAGAGTGTCTGTTTCGATAGTGTCCGACAGAGATCCAAGATTCACATCTCGATTTTTGAAGAGCTTGCAGGCAGCGATGGGTTCGAAATTGGCTATGAGTACAGCCTATCACCCACAGACAGATGGTCAGTCTGAGAGGACCATTCAGACTTTAGAGGATATGCTGTGAGCAGTTGTGATGGATTTCCATGGTGGCTGGCAGGATTCCTTGTCCTTAGTCGAGTTTTCGTATAACAACAGCTATGAAGTGGCTATTGGAATGGCTCCATTTGAAGAGTTGTATGGTCGTAAGTGTAGATCTTCGATCTATTGGGAAAAAGTTGGTGAGAAACAGCTTTCTACCCCAGAGTTTGTGCAGCATATGAAAGATCAGATTGAGTTGATTCGGAGTAGGATGAAAGCTGCTCAAGATAGACATGCGAGCTATGTTAACTGAAGATGCAGAACTTTGGAATTTAAGGTTGGCTATCGAGTATTCCTCAAGATTTCTCCTTTCAAGAGCGTGATGAGATTAAGATTTAAGGGCAAATTGGCTCCTAGATTCGTTGGTCCCTTTGAGATTGTTGAGGGAATTGGACAGTTTGCTTATAGGTTGAAGCTGCCTGATGAATTAGCAGCGATACATGACGTTTTTCATGTGTCCATGTTGAGAAAATATGATCCAGATCCGTCCCATGTTTTGAGAACAGACGAAGTTGAGCTCGATTCTGCCATGAGCTATGTGGAATATCTATTGTAGATTCTGGATAAGAAGGAGAAGCAGTTGAGGAATAAGATAATTCCGTTGGTGATGGTCCAATGGAGTAAGCATGGCCGAGAATAAGCTACCTGGGAAGTGGAAGAGAAGATGAGACAAGAATGGCCTCATCTATGAGCTGTGACAGCAGTCGAATTCCAGGTAATTTCTGATTTTGCTTCGAGTTTGGATTGTTGTTGTGATTGGTTTGAGTATTTTGATTGATTTTCCCTATGTTTGCCTTTGATTTCGAGGACGAAATCTCTTAAGGTGGGGAGAAAGTGAGGAATCAGATTTTATAATAGTTGATTAATCAGATTTGTTGAAGGATTATTCACGAGAATTTGTAATTTCGAATTTCAGACTTTAGGATTTTTGGTGAAGTCTGGTTTGAGGTTATCAGATTTATTCGGGAATTGTTTAGTTTTGAGTCGCTGGTCTTTAGGGTGAAATCTGTTTGGAATGTGGAGTCGAATTGATGAATTTGCGATAAAAATCTGATTCCAGTAGTGTTCAGACGCGAGCATGCAGTTGTAGCGCTAGCGGGTGAGGTCTGATTAGTCGTTGGTGGCGCGGGAGTGATGCGTCGTCTTTTCGCAGGAATTCAGATGTCTCGCTAGTGGGAGAAATCTGGTCAATAGCGCATTTCAGACGTCAACGCGGGTCAACGGTACTGTAGCGAGTGAAGCAGTTGTGGTGGCTGAGATCTGTTAGCGCGCGGATGTGATCAGAAGTCGCGTGTTGGTCAACCCAACTGAGTTGACTGCTGGTGTTGTAGCGCATATCAGCTGTTGCTATTACAAGAGATATGTTTCAGCTGTGGGTGAACGCTGGCAGATGTGAGCGTTAAGGATCAGCTGTGAGATAGCGCGACGTCGTTTGAGTTAGTTAGCGGGGACTCTGATGCGGCGTCGTTTGATAGCATGTTAGAAGCGCAACGTGTGAATTGTATCAGCTGAGGCAGTAGCGAGATTAAATGTTAGATTCAGCTGTGAGACTTTTGCCTTAGCGAGAGATTCGATCAGTACCAGAATATGAATTGATGAGAACAGTAGCGAATTGAGGATTTATATACGAAGTGCATTTACACTTACCGTATTTTTGACACGATATTTCTTATCCTCATCTTTAAAACACTCGTTCGGTACTATTCACCGTAGCCTATTTCTATGAATTTCCGTCGTTTCCCGCTGCCGTTTGGAACGAGATTGGTGGCGCTGGGTTTCTTTTGAGTTGCTTTTTCGATTTATACTAGCCAGGAGGTCTGAATCGACGTTGGAGAGAAGCTCGAATTAGCTGGTGTTCGAGGATTTCTTGAGAAATCTGATACGTTAGTTCTTCAGCTCTTTTGAGCTTTTGGGTGAGTAGATCTACTGTTTTAAGCTTGTAGATATTAGGTTGAGAGTCTGGAATCTTGACCGTAGGTAGTGATGCTTAGAAGTTCAGATTGAACTGGAATTAAGATGATTTATGAGTTCTCTTAACAGATCTGAGGTTCAGGATAGCTTCAGCCATGATTAGCGAAACCAGGAGGAAGCTGGTTTGCTTAGGCTGAGTTCTGCCGTGCCTTTGAAAAATCTGTTGAGGTAGAATGAAGCTGTGAGGTACGAATTGGTGCAACTCTTAACAGCTTCGAGCATGATCATGGCTATATTTCGTGTTATGAAATCTGTTGGTATTGATGGCTGTGTTTACGTGGGCAGATCTTGCCTTGTGTGATTATTGATATTCTGTTTTCATGTATGGTTACTGTATGTATTGAGAATTGATTGTTGATTGGCATTCATGCATACATATTGAGCCTGATTGATTATTTATTGATGACCTGAGATAGCGCCACGTTGTGACCGGAAGACAGATGTGTCGTGCCATGAAATTCCAACGCTATCATCGGAGTGGTGCAGAATACCACCGAGCTGTGATATAGGCTGACGGGTCTCGATGATCACAGACCGATGATTTCTCCCGATTGATACACCGCGTGTGGTATAGAGGCGCGCTTGAGATGATTTTCCAGTTGTTACATTGGTCTTGATTACCGATTCCTTTGACAGCCTCATGCATTTCATAACTGGATTTATAGCATTTGCATGATTTGCTGTTTTTAGATGGCTCTTCGTACTGTGGCTTGACCTCGTATTTCCTTTTCCTGCTTTTGTGTTTTGGGTCTGTGTTGCCCATTTTTAGGATCTTTAGGTAACCAAGCTGGACAGAGTGGCGTGCCAGCTGGTCGATCCCCTTTTCCCTGAGTCCCAGTTATGATATTGTATATGTGTCGAACCAGGGTATGCCCTGTGTTTCTATGTATTTGGGGATCTGTTGTTGATTTTATATTTGTGTTACCTGTTGTGGTATGAGTTTTCGATTTAACTTGTATTTTGATTATTAATATTTTGAACGATTGTTGGAGTTCAGGACCAAAATATTTCGAAAATTTTTAAGCCCTGTTTTAGCTTTCACGATTATGTGATTAATTGTGCTGTAATCTTTGCTGATTAGCACGGGGCCTGACAGAGATGGAGCTAGTGTTGGCTAGGTTATAGAGGATGAATCCCCGACGTTTACTGGTGTCGAGGCTGGTCTGTTGGCTGAAGGCTGGCTTGAGCACATGGAAGAGTTGTTTGACGCGGTGGAGTACTCTCCAGAGAGGAGGCTGAAGTTAGCAGTGTTGCAGTTGAGAGAGCATGTGCAACGCTGGTGGAAGGGTACTTCTCGTGTCATGATAGAGACTGGAGTTCTGATTTCTAGGGAGAGCTCATGTGCAGATTTTCGGCAGGAGTATACCCCGGAGTCTTTCTACAACAACCGTGAGCGGGAGTTCGATAATCTGAAGAAAGGGAACTTGAGAGTGGCCGAGTATTCCAGGCAGTTTTCTTCGTTGTTGTCGTATGTTCCCCATGTTGCGAAACAGGAGAGGATGAAGAGGAACAAGTTTTTGAGAGGGTTGAGGCCCGAGTTGTTCCGTATGGTGTTAACTCGTTCCCCTGCGACGTATGGTGAGGCTGTGGATAGAGCAGTGTATATTGAGGAGAGTCTGATGGAGGTGCAGAATCAGGTTCAACCTATAGCTGGGCGTAGTTTTCAACCTGTACCGGGAGCGATGTCTTCTTTCCAATCTCCTCAAATGCCGCAACAGTCGAATCTTCAGAGGTTCAAGCCTCGAGGGAAACAGTTTAAATAAGCGTTCGAACTCGAGTTCTTCTGGTTCAGTGAGTTCTAGTGGCAATGGCTCCGGAGGAGGAGTGACTTGTGGACAGTGTGGAGGTTTTCATATGACTTCTCAGTGTCGTGGAGTTCAGGGCCATTGCCATAATTGTCGGCAGCCTGGACATTTTGCTCGAGTGTGTTCGGCTGGAGGACAATCTTTGGGTCAGTCGCATCAAGGTTCAGCTGGTGGTTCTTCGCAGAGACCGCAACCTTTTGTTTAGTCCCAACGATCAGGTTTCCAACCCGTGAGCCGTCTAGGTTTGGTGGACCTTCGAGACCTCAGTTTCCGAGGCCGCAGCAGGCTCAGGCGAACGCCTTGACGAGAGAGCAGGTGGAGGATAGACCAGACGGAGTTATGCAGGTACTTGCTTTATCTTTGACTTTCCTGTACGAGTTTTTTTGATACTGGAGCATGACACTCTTTTATTTCTGAGCTGTTTGTCTTTGAGTGTGGGTTTAGTTCTTCCCCACTGTGTGATGTTGTCTCTGTATCTACCCCTGCTGGCGTGAGTTTGTTGTCCCGTGAGGTAGTGTTGGATTGTTTTCTTAGGTTTGATGAGAATGCGCTGGTGACTAATCTGATTGTCCTGGAGATTAGATATTTTGACTGTATCTTGGGAATGGACGTGTTGTCCAGTTATAGAGCGACAGTTGATTATTTTCATGGTGTAGTGAGATTTAGGCCTGAATTTGGAGAGAAATGGGATTGCTATGGTGCTGATTCGCGACCTAAGATTCCTTTTGTGTCTAGTATGGAGATGTTTAGTTTGTTGTCGCTAGAGAATTCACGGTTTATGATTTATGCCTTGGATGTTTCCCAAGTATCACGAGTGGAGTTGAGCGATGTTCCGATTGCTCGAGAGTTTCCCGATGTGTTTCCGGATGTTTCCCAAGTATCACGAGTGGAGTTGAGCGATGTTCCGATTGCTCGAGAGTTTCCCGATGTGTTTCCGGATGAGATTCCTCGATTTCCTCCGAGACGAGAGATTGACTTCAGCATAGAGTTGGTGCCAGGAACAGTCCCGATTTCTAGAGCTCTGTATTGATTGGCGCCAACTGAGTTGAAGGAACTCAAAGAGCAGTTTCGTGATCTTTTAGAGAAGGGATTCATTAGACCGAGTATGTCGCCCTGGGGAGCTCCGTTTCTTTTCATGAAGAAGAAGGATGGATCTATGAGGATGTGTGTGTATTTTCGGCAGTTGAACAAAGCGACGATTAAGAACAAGTATCCGTTGCCGAGGATTGATGACTTGTTCGATCAGTTGCAGAGATCTGTTGTATACTCTACGATTGATCTGTGGTCTGGTTATCATCAGTTGCGGATCAGAGACGCTGACGTGGTGAAGACGACTTTTAGGACGAGATATGGGCATTTGTGTTTTTGGTGATGACTTTTGGATTGACGAATGCTCCTGTTGTCTTCATGGATTTTATGAATCGCGTCTTCAGTGAGTATTAATCGTTTTGTGATTGTCTTCATAGATGACATCCTGGTGTATTCGAGGAACTTCAGAGAGCATAAAGAGCACTTGTGAAACGAACCAGACTCTAGAATTTTTTTTTAAAACATATGTGGAAGCAAACATAAACCTTAAGGTATGGCTCGTTCGTTTCCAAAACGTTCCAAAATCATTTTCTCAAAAATACTTTAAACATAATAAAGGAATATTTAAAACGTTAAAACATTCAAGCGGAATAAATTCACTGAGTAAAAATGCTGAAAGTAAACATGTTTAAAAAAACCAATATCTAAAATTGTATCATGACAGATTAAAACATAAAGGCGGCCACGGGGTACTGCTGCAACAGGCTCTCAGACGTCCTCACTGCCAGTCGGGATAAACTCATCGACAGGGTTATCACCTGCACCATTTAAACCTAGTGAGCCTAGAGGCTCAGCATGCTCTATCGTAATACAAAACAAGGTACATACTAATAAGATCGCATACAAGCATATACTTGTAATTAAAATAACGTTAAAGCGTGAATGCGTGCATGATCTTAAAACATTTCATATCGTACATTTCATATCGTAACATATCATATAACATATAAGGTATGGCATAACGTAACCTCAAAAACGTATGATTCGTATCAGTGAATGTGAGCGAGCGTATGACTGATCAGTCATAATAACCAACGTACGTGGCGGTGTGGTTCACCCCGATATCACACGAGGATCCCTATATGTCACACCTCTTATAATTGTCACTTCACCATGTCGTGATTACATGGATCCAAAGGCCCTATAATCACCTAAAAATAGGGGATACCCGGGCCCGGCTACCCGGCTAACTCCCATCGTAGACTTTGCCACATCACATCAATCCCTCGGATTTTAACTTAAAAAAACATGCCTGATCATTTCATAAAATCTCATGATGCGTGAATTTCTTAAAATCATGTTATTTAAAACTTAGTCCGTTAATGTATATTTAATCATTTTTTTGAAAACATTTACGTATATAAAATACTACATATATAATTAAATATACACTTACGGGCTTCTACATTTTTCTACTTCGGTCGAGGATTGATTTCGGGGCCTGTCTCACCACTTCTAAACCAAGCATCGCTCTAAACTCGGCCGGTGAAACGAATGTTCACCTCTTTTTCCCATTTTTCCTATTTTCTTTAAATTTTTGATTTCTTAAAATCAAGACTAAAAGGAACTACTTAAAATCAAGTTTGACTTCTGAAAATCAATTTGGGACTTATTAAAATCGATTTTGACTTTTAAAATCAATTTAAATCAATTTTGACCTCGAAAGGCGATTTTGACCAAAAGACCGATTTTGATCAAATTTAATCCCAAAATCGATTTTAACTTCAATAAAATACCAAAGACCCTAATTTTGACTACAAACTTAAAATTAAACATAAATTAAATTATTTAAAATGTTTGACTCAATTTTGACCTTCTGGCTAATTTCTTTAAAATTGGACCTTTGACACATTAATTAAAATAACAGGTCTATAATTAAAATAACACCCCATTTTAAAATATTTGACTCGAGACTCGATGAACCGATCCAGTCCAACCGAATAAGCCGAAACCAATTCACTTATACAGAACCAATTCCCCAAATATTAACCTAGGCCGAAACACACACACACCCATGCAGCGCCGTCGCGACCAGCAGCCACTTCGCATCATCGTTCTCCCTTCTCCGGCCACCACTGTCGGAGCCCTTCTGGATGGACCATAACCAGGTCCAGACGGTCCTAACCTGACCAACCATGGTCCCAAACAAGCACGCACAAAGGAGAACGAGTCGCTCAAAGAGGGTGCACGGCGCTGCGCAGGAACACGCAACGCGCGGTGTTCTCCTTCTAGCCGATGGTTCGTCCGACCACACCCATCTATGGACCAATACTAGCCTTCCTTATGGCCCCCTTGAACCACCTAATATCAGCCAAGGTCCCATAGGCTGCCCCTGAACCGAAGCCATGCAAGAAAGGTTCAAAGCCGTGAGATGTAACATGAGATATTGCATGAACCATAAACAAGATAGTAGATCTGAACAATACACATGTAATTCACACAAATTTTCATAAAAACCAGTCTAATAAAGTTTAAATGGTAGAGAAAATGGATTGATATAACATGCCTGGGTTGAAGAAGACGTAGATCTGCGAGTACAGACGTTGTAGACGCGAGATCCAAGAAAGGTTCAAAGCCGTGAGATGTAACATGAGATATTGCATGAACCATAAACAAGATAGTAGATCTGAACAATACACATGTAATTCACACAAATTTTCATAAAAACCAGTCTAATAAAGTTTAAATGGTGAGAAAATGGATTGATATAACATGCCTGGGTTGAAGAAGACGTAGATCTGCGAGTACAGACGTTGTAGACGCGAGATCGGGGCGCAACCGGCTTTGGATCACCAAGATCCTTCAAAGGCTGGAAATTTTTGAAAGTTTGTGTTCTTGTGAGGGAGGGGGACGGCTGGTGCAAAGAAAGGAGGCTAGGTTTTGTGTAAAGTGTGATCAAGGAATAATTAAAGTGCCTAATATTACCCCTACTAATTTAAAGTAAGAAAATACAAGCTTGCACCTCTAATTAAATAAAAAAAAATGTTTAAAATTCATACTTGGGCTTTAAAGATTACAAAATTCGAAATCTAGGTCTCCTCATAATTTAAAATGCCTTAAAACTCAATATACCAGCTCGTATAGGTGAAAAAGGGTTCCCCTCCAAAATAGTTATAAAAATCCTAATTTCCAAAAATATTTTCTTGAAATAAAATAAATTCATTCTTAACTCATAAATTTAAAATCTCAAATTATTTTCATTCCGGTCGACCCTAATCTCGTCCACACATCCGTATCTCAAGCAGACTGAAAAATAACACATACATAACATGCAGCATAAAATCATAAATAAATCAAGTAAAATGGCATGTAATAATCCAAAAATATTTTCCACATAGTCATGCACTCATTTATAAGTATTCAGGAAATTATAGGCGTTACAACTCTCCCCCCTTATAGGAATTTCGTCCCCGAAATTGAGTACGTACCGAATAACTCCGGGTAGCGCGTCCGCATATCGGCCTCAGTCTCCCAGGTAGCTTCATACTCCAAGTGATTCTGCCACCGGACCTTGACCATCGGGTACTCCGCGCTCTCTCAGCCTACGCTCCTCCCTAGCTAGAATCTGCACAGTCGCTCCTCAAACGATAAATCTGGTGCCAACTGGTGTTAGATTAGATGCCCAACTAGCCAACTTGTGGCGTGTGGGTTTTATAGACTCTTGTACAAACAGTCTTTATATATGATATTCGCATTTACTTATATGGCGTTCTTTACTTTCATTATGTGTGTAATGATTTACAATTGCGTTGAGTAAAGACCTAGAATGCACTAAAGCGTATGTTAGATGTGATAGTGGGTATGACGGCTATCATGAAACACATCTAATAGTCGCCGTGTATTCTGAACATGTTCCTAGTCGATTGGGCCGTCAAAATGAGGATAAGGCCGCCCGAGTTCGAGACTAGTATCTGCGATGCGAAGTACCATGTTTCATTGGTAGGGAACATTGTGATGTTCTGAGCATGCAGATAGATAGTGACCTGGTGATCTATCGAACTACCCTCCTTCGGACTTTCCAAGTGGTTACCATTTGTCGAGTGGATAAGTCCGAGGTCTTGGTTGTACTGATTAGTCCTCACGACTCGAAACGTCATTGAGACTCTACATGATAGGCGTCTCACTTTGACCCCTTTGCCGACTCACCTGGAGTCATAAGGCGTCGGGATTGGGTGAGACCCCGATGCATATAGGAGTCGATGCATCGTTGTCGAGGATTCATCGCTCGCAGACATGCGTGGATATCCTATGCTATCTGAGGGGATAATAGTGTATAAATCTCTGGCCAGAGTACTAGAAGTGTTTTAGGTAAATATGTTTACCTAGTTACACTCGCGATGTCACTATTCGATCTCCAAGATATATGCATAGCTATCGGATCTATAGCGACTCCCTATTTACCAATGGTCGTTGATCTGATCGGGATATATGGATTGAAAGGACCGTACTGTACGCTAACCACGACTGACTGGTTCTTGCAGGCACTATCAGTGATACCTAGGGGATCATGGGGCGATGTTGCTAGACGCTTTACCATGATCCGTTGGGCAGGTCCGGAATTGTGATTCCGGAGCCACAATGGTTGTGGGCCCACGGCTAGCTGTATCCCTGAACCATTGAGGGTCACACAAGTACTAGATTCGAGATTCCCACACGGATACTCAGCTCAACGTGTTGAGCACGAGAAGAGGATTTCAGGAAGTATGACTTCCCAAAAGTCAACAGGGGTCAAACCGAGGTTTCCCGCTGTTGAGGGGAAAAACGGTCATTTTGCA
>KQ992585.1:0-12052 GCA_001598015.1 Dorcoceras hygrometricum | reverse complement strand
CGGGATTTGACGCTGTTGAGGGGCAAAACGGTCATTTTGCTATTTGGGGTTTGATGATCTGAAAAATTGTTTTTCACATCATAACATTCAGTTTTGGAAACTGAGTCGATCGGTCCGATCTGATCGGCGATCGGAGATACAGCAATGGATATCGTCATTTGGACCCGGGCCGGTCCAAGTCCATTGTTAAGTCTATATAATTGTGATTATTAGACTTAATGACTTGATCTCACAACACAACTCTCATCTCTCAAAAAACCTAAAGCTAGCCGCCCCTCCCTCCCTCTCTCACGCCGCCGCCGCCGCCGTGCGCCGCCGCCGCCGATCGTCGCCGGAAAATTGTTTCCGGCCAGTTCGACTTGGAGAATCCGTTCGTGCTGATCTCGTCAGCGCTTCTAGTGCAGCCTGACGAAGGAGTCTCGGATCTGGTCGTGGACCGGATTGGCGTAAACTACCGCAATCTACCGAGAAGAGCCGGATTATTGTAATCACGGTTGGAGCCAGGCACAAGTGCCAGCAAGGTAATCCGCTTAAACATCCTATGAATGTCGTAGTATGTTATTTGTTATTCGTATTGATCGCCTCCCGGTTTTCATTTGATTGTTCTTCCGCTGCCTGGCCGGGGGGCGGATCCGGATCCCCAACAACTGGAGCAGCTCAAAATCCAACACATGAGACGGGTTCGGAATGTACTTCCACAGCATCGAGATATGGAAGACATTATGCGCTGCTGACAGACTGTGTGGTAATGCTACTCGGTAAGCCAGAGTACCAAACCCTCTCCAAAATCTCAAATGGCCCAATAATACTAGGACTAAGCTTGCCTCTCCGGCCAAAACGCATCACGTCCTTCATGGGAGATATCCTCACAAACACATAATCTCCCACAGCCAGCTCCAGATCTCGTCGTCTCTGATCGGCATAACTCTTCTGACAACTCTGGGCTGTCCTCATCCTATCCCGTTTCCTCTCCACAACATCTGTTGTCTACTACACTAACTCCGGCCTAGTAAGCACTCTCTCGCCAACCTTGTCCCAGTGTACGGGAGATCTGCATCTCCTCCCGTAACACGCCTCTATGGAGCCATCCCAATCGACTCCTGAAAGATGTTGTTGTACGTGAACTCTACCAGCGGAAATCTCGAGTCCCACGTACCCTGAAAATCTATCACACAAGCTCTCAGTAAATCCTCCAAAATCTGGATACCTCTCTGACTGTCGGTCTGTCTGCGGATGAAAAGCTGTATTGAACGACAGCTAGTCCCCAAAGCGGCATGTAAGCTCCTACAGAATGCAGATGTGAATCTGGTGTCTCTGTCCGACACTATCGAGACTGGTATGCCATGCAGTCTGACCACCTCTCGATATAAAGCTCTGCGTACTGCGTTAGATTGAAAGTAGTCTTCACCGGTAAGAAATGCGCTGACTTGGTGAGTCAGTCCACAATCACCCATATAGTCGTGAACTCTGGGACTCCTGGGAAATCCAACCACAAAATCCATCGTGATGTGCTCCCACTTACACTCAGGAATGGGAAGTGGCTGCAGCAACCCTGTCGGTCGCTGACGCTCTGCCTTGACCTGCTGACAAGTCAAGCACTCTGACACGAATCTCCCTATGTCCTTCTTCATCCCTGGCCACCAATACAATATCTGCAAATCTCTGTGCATCTTCATACTCCCTGGATGGATGGAGTACGTCGATGCATGAGCGTCAGATAAGATCTCGGCTCTCAACTTCCCATTGCTCGGCACCCACATACGGGATCTGAAACGGACTATCCCATCCTCAATTGTATACAGACCTCGTCATCTGTCCTCATCACGCTGCCTCCACTGCTGTAACTGCTCATCGGAGGCCATCCCCTCTCTGATCCGCTCTCGAAGAGTTGGCTTAATAGAGAGCGCTGCTAAACTCGGCGCACAGCCTCCTGAATAAAGCAAACCTATCTATCTCAGTCTGTAGTTGCCTCTCAACTGACAAACAAGCCACCACTGCAGTCTTCCGGCTCAAAACGTCTGTCACTACATTAGCCTTACCCGGATGGTAGCTCATGTCACAGTCATAATGCTTCACCAACTCTAACCATCTGCGCTGCCTCATGTTCAGCTCCGTTTGGGTGAAGAAGTACTTGAGGCGCTTGTGGTCGGTGAATATCTGATACTTCTTTCCGCACAAATAATGCCTCCAAATCTTCAGCGCGACACAACTTCAGCAAGCTCCAAATCATGCGTTGGATAATTCTGCTCATAACTCTTCAGATGCCTCGGCGCATATGGAATAACCTTACCACCCTGCATCAGAACTGCACCCAAACCTCTCAAAGAAACATCTGTGTAAACCACAAACTCCTCGTGGTCCACTGGCATGGCTAATACTGGTGCTGAAGTAAGGGCCTGCTTCAGCTGATCAAAGGTCCTCTGACACTCGGGACTCCACACATACTTCGCATTATTCTTGGTCAAGGCTGTCATGGGCACGGAAATAGAAGAGAAGCCCTTGATAAATTCGCGATAATAACCTGCCAAGCCCAAGAAACTACAAATCTCCGCTGCATTCCTTGGAATCCCCCAGTTCTGCACTGCCTCCACCTTCGATGGGTCCACAGAAATCCCATCTCTCGATACAATATGCCCTAAGAAAGCCACCTGCTCTAACCAAAACTCGCACTTGCTGAACTTGGCATACAATATATGCTCCCTCAAAGTCTGCAAAGCCGTCTGCAAGTCTGTCTGTGCTCCTCCAAGCTCCTCAAATAGATCATAATATCGTCGATGAACACAATGATGAACTGATCCAGATACTGTCGGAATACCCTGTTCATCAGATCCTTGAAAATAGCTGGGGCATTTGCCAGGCCAAACGGCATCACCAAAAACTCCTAGTGGCCGTAACGTGTCCTAAAAGCAGTCTTGGACACGTCCTCCTCTCTAACTCTCATCTTATGGTAGCCAGATCTCAAATCAATCTTCGAGAACACTGAAGCTCCCTACAACTGAACAAATAAATCCTCAATCCTCGGGAGTGGATACTTATTCTTCACTGTGACTCTGTTCAGCTCCCGGTAGTCAATGCACAACCTCATGCTATCATCCTTCTTCTTCACAAACAACACTGGCGCGCCCGATGGAGAAAATCTAGGGCGTATGACCCCTTATCAAGAAACTCCTGTATCTGCTCCTTAAGCTCCTTCATCTCGGTAGGAGATAATCGATAAGGTGCCTTAGAGATAGGCACTGTCCCTGGCATCAGCTCAATAGAAAACTCCACCTCTCGCTCCGGTGGAACTCCACTACGTCATCAGGAAAGACGTCTGCATAATCTCTGACTATCTCCACATCAGGTAGTGAAGGGCCTACTGAACCTCCAGAACGCTAACGCTGGCCAAGAATGCCTGACATCCATGCTCAACTAGCTTCGTGGCCTGTAGAAAGGATATGAATCTAGGCTTCCACGGCCTCCTAGCTGCCTCAAATAAGAAAGCCTCCTGCCTTGGCGGTCTGATAGAAATTGTCCTCTACTGAAAATCAATCACGGCTCCAAACTATGTCAGCCAATCCATGCCTAGGATGAGATCGAATCCTGACATCAGCAACACGACCAAATATGCTCTAACTACGTGGTCCTAAAACGTCATCGTCAGACCCTGCACGACGCTGGTCGTCGTCAACTCCTCTCCTGACGGAACCGTCACTACGAGAGCTACCCCATGCTCTCCGGAATAATTCCCATATTCTGTGTGAATGCACTCGAAATAAACGAGTGGGTCGCCCCTGAGTCTAGCAAAGCGAGTGTAGTGACCCCATGCACACGAATCTCGCCTGAAATAGAAACGTCACACATGTACGCTTTTATGGTCATACTAAATCGCAAAAGCAGATTAGATACCTAAAATAGTTCTAAGTTCGTTAGTTCTATCCGTCAAAGTCTCAAGCCAAGTCCTAGAAGTCCTACAGTTCCCACATATGTTCACCTAGCAACTAAGCAACAAGTTTCCTAACAGTTCCCTATCTAGCATGCAGTTCTAAAAAACCAAGTTAATGACTTGGTAAAACACGGAAACGATAGAAATTTAAACGGAATACCTATGAGTAAATTCGTGTCCGGATCTGCAGCCTCAGCCTGCATCACGAACACGTGACCAGTACCCTGTCTCCTCTTAGGGCAGTCCCTCTAGCAACTAAGCAACAAGTTTCCTAACAGTTCCCTATCTAGCATGCAGTTCTAAAAAACCAAGTTAATGACTTGGTAAAACACGGAAACGATAGAAATTTAAACGGAATACCTATGAGTAAATTCGTGTCCGGATCTGCAGCCTCAGCCTGCATCACGAACACGTGACCAGTACCCTGTCTCCTCTTAGGGCAGTCCCTAGAAACATGCCCTGACTCCTTGCAGTGAAAACACCTGCCAGTCCCTAGCATACAAGGTCCTGGATGCTGTTTACTGCACTCCTTGCAGACTGGATACTCTACAGGTCCAGGGGCGCTGGCCCCCTGCTACTGCGGCCTCTGCTGGCCCTGCGGCCTCTGCTGCTGAGATGGGACCTTAGAAGGCCCCTGAAAAGGTCTCTTTGCCGGTGGCAGCGAAGACTGGCCCCTGACGTGCGGCTGCATCTGTCTCTTCCTGTGATAGTCATCCCTCATATCCTTCTTGCCCCTCTCTGACCGATAAGCCATGTTCACTGCCGCCATATAGGTCTCCACGTCCGCCACGTTGACATTGTGGCAGATGTCAGGTCGCAGTCCATCAGTAAACTGCCTCAACTTCTCACTCTCAACTGTAGCAATCGAGAGCTCAAAGGTACACCCTCGCTCAAACTGCCTCATATACTCGGCAACCGACTTGTCTCCCCGGTGGAGACTTATAAACTCCCGAATCAGCTGGATCCAGGAATCCACTGGAAAATACTTCTCATAAAAGACTTTCTTTAACTCTCCCCAAGACAGGCTCTCCAGATATATTCCAACCACTGCGCCCATCCACCATAGGGCAGTGTCTCCCTTCAGCATGAAAATAGCACATCGGACCTTGTCGGCGTCCGCCAGCCCCATGTAGGCATATATAGTCTCCATGGAATGAATCCACTCCTCAACAAAAAGTGGATCAATGGTGCCAGCAAACTCCTTAGGTCCCTGCTTGCAGAACTTCTCTGCAACGTCCTCTTCATGCGACTTCCCGGGTCGCTCTGACTTACGCTCCAATAGCCTAGTAATCCCTCTAGCATGTCCACGCTAGCTCGCTCATACAGAGTCAACTGAGGTGGTGGGGGATGTTAGAGTAGATGCCCAGCTAGCCAACTTGTGGCGTGTGGGTTTATAGACTCTTGTATGAAACGATCTTTATATATGATATTCACATTTATTCATGGCGTTCTTTATTTTCATTATGACTATAATGTTAACAATAGTGTTGGATAAAGACCTAGAATGCACCATAGTGTATGTTAGATGTGATAGTGGGTATGACGGCTATCATGAAACACATCTAATAGTCACTGTGTATTCTGAACTCGTTCCTAGTCGATTGGGCCGTAAAAATGAGGATAAGGCCGCCCGAGCTCGAGACTAGTATCTGCGATGCGAAGTACCGTGTTTCATTGGTAGGGAATATTGTGATGTTCTGAGCATGAAGATAGATAGTGACTTGGTGATCTATCTAACTACCCTCCTTCGGACTTTCCAAGTGGTTACCATTTGTCGAGTGGATAAGTCCGAGGTCTTGGTTGTACTGATTAGTCCTCACGACTCGAAACGTCATTGAGACTCTACATGATAGGCGTCTCACTTTTACTCGTTTGCCGACTCACTAGGGGTCATTAGGCGGCGAGATTGGGTGAGACCCCGATGCATGTAGGAGTCGATGCATCGTTGTCGAGGATTCACCGCTCGCAGACATGCGTGGATATCCTATGCTATCTGATGGGATAATAGTGTATAAATCTCTGGCCAGAGTACTAGAAGTGTTTTAGGTAAATGTGTTTACCTAGTTACACTCGTGATGTCACTATTAGATCTCCAAGATGTATGCATAGCTATCGGATCTATAGCGACTCTCGATTTACCAATGGTCGTTGATCTGATCGGAATATATGGATTGAAAGGACCGTACTGTACGCTGACCACACCATTGAGGGTCACACAAGTACTTGATTCGAGATTCCCGCACGGATACTGAGCTCAATGTGTTGAGCAAAGGAAGAGGATTTTGGGGAGTGCGACTTCCTAAAAGTCAACAGGGGTCAAATCGTGATTTCCGCTGTTGAGGGGCAAAACGGTCATTTTGCACTGGGGTTCTGAAAAATAGTTTTTCAGATCATAGTATTCAGTTTTGGAAACTGAGTCGATCGGTCCGATCTGATCGGTGATCGGAGTTACGATGAAGTCACGGTGATGGGGATGAACTGAATGTTCATCCGTTGGACCCGGGCCCATTGGGCCGGTCCAAGTCCATCACTAAGTCTATTTTATATAGACTTAGGATTCATAACAATACAAACTTAACTCATTACACAATTAAACCCTAACCCTAAAGCAAAAGACGCCGCCCCCTTCCTCTCCTCACGCCGCCGCCGCCGCCGCTAGTCGCCGCCGTTCGCCGGAAATTTTTCCGGCCAATCTTTCAAGGAGAATCCGTCCGCGCCGATCTCATCAGGCCTTCTAGTGCAGGCTGACGAAGGAGTCCCGTATCCGGTCGTTGACCTGATAGACGTTATATACCGCCGTCTACCGTGAAGTGCCGGTTTCCTCGCGAAACTGGTCGGAGCCAGGCACGAGTTACCAGCAAGGTAATCAACGATAAACACCCTATGAATGTCAAAGCTTGCTTGATTATAGAATTGTATTGATCGACTCCCGGCCCAATTTTTGTTCTTCCGCTGCCTTGCCGGGAGGCGTGATCCGGATCCGCCGCGGTTCCCCAACAGTGGTATCAGAGCCAAGGTTTGGATCTGATCAATACAATTGTGCCATATTGTATCTAATGTTTCAATTTTTTAGAATCGAACAACAAAATTTTGGATTGATCTCGGCCACCGGCCGCCGCCCCATGCTGCGGCGCTAACTGCCGCGCGAACTCGCGCGCATGTCGCGCGATACCATGCGCACTGGTTCCGCATGGTTGCCGGATGGTTGGCGCTGCCTCACGCACGTTGGTCGGCCGCTAGATGTTGAAGGTTGTGCAAGTTGTTGCGCCCATCATCGCCGACCGGTGCATGCTGTTGCGGCGCATAGTTACGTGCTGGCCGCGCTACTGCCGCACACGGGCCGGCCGTGAGTAGCTGGTTCTCGCGCACGGGTTGCACAATCCATCGACGAGCGTCGCTAAAGGAAGGCGCACGATCGCTGGCTGCTGAACGCTATGTGCGTCGCGCTAGGCGCGACAGCGCGCGGCCTTGCGCCGCGCGCAACATGGTGGCGGCGGCCGCCGCCGCGGGTCCGCCGCCGGGCGATACTCCGGCGATGTCGTGATGGCTGATTTCTTCTAGGGTCATGTTCGGGCCTGTCCCGGGCAGCCCGCGAAGTTTTCGGGCCGGTATTCGATATCGGGCCCGTTTTGGTCGATTTTGAAATTTTGATATTTTTTGGCCTAGAATTTTTTTAAGCCCAATTTGATACAATTAAAATTGCAAAATACGATTTTAATTTTGAAATATGATTTTATAAATTAAATATGATTTTTTTGATTAAAATTTGATTTTATCGACAAAATACGATTTCATTTATAAATGCGATTTCATAATTAAAATATGATTTTGTGGATAAATAATTGGATTATTTAATTTATGCATGTTAATTAGATTATCTGCATGATTGGGATGATCGAGAGCCATGCCCAATTTGATAGGTGTATGCGATAGGTTTTTTGTGATTCGATTTGTAAATATTTTTATTATCATTTAAAGTGGGCCTGTTTGTGGCCCGTTCCACCCCTTGATAAATGTATCCCTTATATGTCATGGTTATTCGATATCGGGCCCGTTTTGGTCGATTTTGAAATTTTGATATTTTTTGGCCTAGAATTTTTTTAAGCCCAATTTGATACAATTAAAATTGCAAAATACGATTTTAATTTTGAAATATGATTTTATAAATTAAATATGATTTTTTTGATTAAAATTTGATTTTATCGACAAAATACGATTTCATTTATAAATGCGATTTCATAATTAAAATATGATTTTGTGGATAAATAATTGGATTATTTAATTTATGCATGTTAATTAGATTATCTGCATGATTGGGATGATCGAGAGCCATGCCCAATTTGATAGGTGTATGCGATAGGTTTTTTGTGATTCGATTTGTAAATATTTTTATTATCATTTAAAGTGGGCCTGTTTGTGGCCCGTTCCCACCCCTTGATAAATGTATCCCTTATATGTCATGGTAAATTTAAATGTAAAATTACTAGATTTAGTGGGAGGACATCCGAAGACGGTGGACAATGACGATCAAGAATATTGAAGACCGAAGATCTGTAAAACCAGAAGCATTGTAATAGGATTGCATTGCATATTGCATTACCCCTAGGATTGGACCCAGGTCCGTGGCTGGCAACCACGGACAGCATAGCTCTCGCGATCGATCATCCCAATGTTTTTATATATGTGATATATAGTTTAATTGAATCCGCATGTTGCATGTTTTAAATTTGATTTAAAATAAATGCATGAGACCAAATTTCAAAAAATAAATCCCTCGTTTTAAATATGATTTAAAACTTATATCAAGATGAATGTTTATTCGATAAACTAAAGGGAATTTAAAATTATTTAAATTTCCCTGCCTTCCATCAACAATGGGTGTACGTCGATGCTACCCGTATACATGGCCCGGCTCATATTATTGAGGGGGTCATGTATGCCGGAGAGCTGTCCACGCCATTGACAATTGTTGTGAGTTCGGTTGGAACTCCCTTTAACGTTGGGTCATATTATTGGGGACGTTAAGGGGACCGTCCTTCACGACTCAACATTGATGGGTCATCTTGACACGTGACAGTAAACGGCGTCATATTATTTGGCCCTTACTGGACGTGAGGTGAATACATGGAGGTTGCACCGGTTGCAATCGGAAACTACCTTTTGGGGGTCATGGATGGCTGATATTATTCGGGTCCATGATCGCTTGATTAGGCTCCGTGTACCCACTAAAGAAACCTGTTTTCTTGATTTCATTAGAGGGTGGTGAAATCGTTAAAATAGTGGGAGGGTAATTCATAAAACTTAACGACCATATTTTATATCTTAGCGTTTATTTTATATATATTTAGTGATGTTTGTCTGCTTTCCTTTTCAGTATAACTGCATTATAAAATGGTTTCGATGAAAAACCCGCTCGCTGCTATACTGGATAGCAACAGGTTCACCGGTCTGAACTACCAAGACTGGCTCCGCAACCTCAATCTTGTATCGGAGAAACTTCTTTATGCGATAGAGAAGAGTCCTCCGAAGGAAGACCCTACCGATATCAGCCATGAGGAGCTGGTAACGCTTAAACAATGGTGGGACGACGAGGTTAAAGCTCGGTGTTATGTGATGGCATCGATCTCCAATGAAATACAACGGCGTTTTGAGAAGACGAAGTATGCTGCTGACATACTTTTTCATCTCAAAGAGCTGTACGGGGAGAACTCTCGACATGAGAGGTTCACGGCTATCAAGGAGCTTATGAAAAGCCGCATGCGCGATGGGACTTCGGTCCGCGAGCATGGGGTTCGTATGATTGGGCTCGTTGAAAAGCTGTCGGGCCTTGATATCGCACTTCCACACGAGCTGTCGGTGGATGTACTTCTCCTCTCACTGCCTACTGCATTTGACCCCTCTGTGGTCAACTTCAAAATGAACAAGCTGGCAGCCACCCTTGAAGAGGTGGTTAACATGCTTGTAGTGTTTCAAGGGACCATAAAGAAGGACAAACCCATCCTCCTTTTGGGTTCTTCTTCCTCTGCGAAGAAGGGACCCAGACGCAAGAGCAAGAAGCGTTCTGCTACTGCGAAGGAGGAAAAGTCTGCCAAGAATCCCAAGGCAAAGGCTTCAAAACCGAACAAGTCTGAGAATGTTTGCCACCACTGCCACAAGGCTTGGCATTGGAGGAGGAACTGCAAGGAGTACCTCGAGCAGTTGCGAACTGTGAAAGGTATGTTCTATATTGAAATAAATATGTCTCTTAATTCAACTTCTTGGGTACTTGATACCGGATGTGGATCTCATATCTGCAATGATTTGCAGGTGATGACAAGAAGCCGACGTCTTAGAGAGTGTGAGACCCACTTGAGGCTTGGCAATGGAGCAAGAGTTGCTGCAGTAGCTATAGGAGATGTTTATTTATTTCTGTCTTCTGATTTTAAGTTGTTGTTGAGAAACGTTTTATTTGTTCCCGAATTAATAAAGAACATTATTTCTGTTTCTATGCTTGATAGTGATTGTATGTTTGCTAATTCGATTTGCAATATTTACAAGAATGAATGTTTAATTGGAATTGGGGAACGCGAAAACGATTTATACACCTTAAAATTAAAAGACATTCCAACTCGCGATGTCGAAGAACATACAACAACGATTAAACGGAAACACGATAACTTGAACCCAGTACAACTTTGGCACGCTAGGCTAGGTCATATTTCTCTAAGTAGGATGAACAAGTTAGTTAGGAGTGACATGTTTGATCTGTCAGACATTAACTCCCTACCGACTTGTGAGTCTTGTCTTAAGGGAAAGATGACCAAGAAACCCTTCAAGGGCAAGGGTGAGCGTGCTCAAGGCCTATTGGATTTGATCCATACTGATGTGTGCGGCCCGTTTAGTATTGGTACTAAATATGGTCACACATACTTCATCACCTTTACCGATGATTACTCTAGGTATGGGTACTTGTACTTGATGAAGTACAAGTCTGAATCCTTTGAAAAGTTCAAAGAATTCAAGGCTGAAGTAGAAAATCAATTAGGCAAAAGTATTAAAGCACTTCGATCTGATCGAGACGGTGAATACTTAAGTGCTGAATTTCAAGACTATCTGAAAGAGAATGAGATTCTCGCACAGTGGACCCCTCCGGCCACACCACAGCTCAATGGTGTAGCGGAGCGTCGTAATCGGACCTTGTTGGACATGGTTCGATCTATGATGAGCTTCACTGAACTTCCTACCTCGTTTTGGGGCTATGAGCTCGAAACGGTGGTAATGTTGTTGAACAATGTCCACACCAAGGCAGTGGATAAAACTCCATATGAGATATGGATGGGCAAACCACCCAAGTAATCATACATGAGGATTTGGGGATGTCCTGCTTACGTGAAGCAGACAATGGGAGATAAGCTGGATACGAGATCCATCTTATGCTACTTCATTGGGTATCCGAAGAATTCCATTGGATACTACTTCTACTATCCCAGCGAAACAAAAGTGTTTGTTTCTAGGAATGCCACCTTTATGGAAAGGGAATTTCTACTAGATAGAAAAGGCAAAATAGTAGAACTCGAAGAGGTTCGAGATCCAATCGAAGTACCAGGTGAGTCTCCCGCACCTCCAGAGCCAATACCAGAAATGGTCGCACCTAGGAGATCCGAAAGGGTTCCTAGGGCTCCTGAGAGATATGGTTTTCTCCTTGAAGATGATCAAGGTGATCAAGTTATTGGACCTGATCCAAGAACTTTCAAGGAGGCAATTTCCGATGCTGATTCTAATTTGTGGCTTGAAGCAATGCAGTCTGAGTTTGACTCAATGCATGCTAACCAAGTTTGGACTCTTGTTAACCCTCCCGAAGGAATTGTTCCTATTGGGTGTAAATGGGTATACAAGAGGAAACTTGGGCCTGATGGTAAGGTGATGACCTACAAGGCGCGACTGGTCGCGAAAGGTTACACTCAAAGGCAATGTGTTGACTATGATGAAACCTTCTCGCCAGTCGCAATGTTCAAGTCAATTAGAATCTTGTTAGCCATAGCCGCATGGTACGACTATAAGATATGGCAAATAGATGTGAAAACTGCGTTCCTTAATGGAAACATTAAGGAAGAGATCTATATGACGCAGCCTGAGGGTTTCACATCT
>KQ992583.1:9404-26479 GCA_001598015.1 Dorcoceras hygrometricum | reverse complement strand
TCAAATGCAGCGGGCAGTGATAGGAGAAGTACATCCACCTACAGCTCGTGTGGAAGTGCGATATCAAGGCCCGACAGCTTTTCAACGAGCCCAATCATACGAACCACATGCTCGCGGACCGAAGTCCCATCGCGCATGCGGCTTGTCATAAGCTCCTTGACAGCCGTGAACCTCTCATGTCGAGAGTTCTCCCCGTACAGCTCTTTAAGATGAAAAAGTATGTCAGCAGCATACTTCGTCTTCTCAAAACGCCGTTGCATTTCATTGGACATCGATGCCATCACATAGCACCGAGCTTTAACCTCGTCGTCCCACCATTGTTTAAGCGTTATCATCTCCTCAGGGCTGATATCGGCAGGGGCTTCCTTTGGAGGACTCTTCTCTATCGCATAAAGAAGTTTCTCCGAAGCCAATACAAGATTGAGGTTGCGGAGCCAGTCTTGGTAGTTCAGACCGGTGAACCTGTTGCTATCCAGTATAGCAGCGAGCGGGTTTTTCATCGAAACCATTTTAAATACAGTAATACTGAAAAGGAAAACAGACATGCATCACTAACTATATATAAAATAAACGCTAAGACATAAAACATGGTCGTTAAGTTTTATGAATTACCCTCCCACTATTTTAACAATTTCACCACCCTCTAATGAAATCGAGAAAACAGGTTTCTTTAGTGGGTACACGGAGCCCAATCAAGCGATCATGGACCTGAATAATATCAGCCATCCATGACCCCCAAAAGGTAGTTTCCGATTGCAACCGGTGCAACCTCCATGTATTCACCTCACGTCCAGTAAGGGCCCAATAATATGACGTCGTTTACTATCACGTGTCAAGATGACCCATCAATGTTGAGTCGTGAAGGACCGTCCCCTTAACGTCCCCAATAATATGAGCCAACGTTAAAAGGAGTTCCCACCGACTCACAACAATTGTCAATGGCGTGGACAGCTTTCTGGCATACATGACCACCTCAATAATATGAGTCGGGCCATGTATACGGGTAGCATCGACGTACACTCATTGTTGATGGAAGGTAGGGAAATTTAAACAATTTTAAATACCCTTTAGTTTATCGAATAAACATTTATCTTGATATTAGTTTTAAATCGTATTTAAAACGAGGGATTTTATTTTTGAAAAACCAATTCAAAACAATCAATCTATGACATTCATAGGGTGTTTTGTAGAATACCTTGCTGGCAACTCGTGCTTGGCTCCGACCAGTTTCGCAAGGAAACCGGCACTTCACGGTAGACTGCGGTAGATAACGTCAATCAGGTCCACGACCGGATACGAGACTCCTTCGTCAGCCTGCACTAGAAGGCCTGATGAGATCGGCGCGGACGGATTCTCCTCGTCAAGTTGGCCGGAACAGTTTTCCGGTGACACAAGGCGGCGGCGGCGGCACAAGGGTGGTGGCGGTGGCGGCTTATGAGAGGAGGGAAGGGGCGGCGGCCAAGCTTAGGTTTAGGGTTTGTTGTGTAGTCTAGTATATTGTATAATGAAGCTTAAGTCTAATTAAATAGACTTAGTCATAGTCTTGGACCGGCCCAACGGGACCGGGTCCAACGGATGAACATTCCGTTCATCCCTATCACCGTGACTTCATCGTAACTCCGATCGCCGATCAGATCGGACGGATCGACTCAGTTTCCAAAACTGAATACTATGATCTGAAAAACCATTTTTTCAGAACCCCAGTGCAAAATGACCGTTTTGCCCTTCAACAGCGGGAAATCCCGATTTGACCCCTGTTGACTTTTAGGAAGTCGCACTCCCCAAAATCCTCTTCTCACGCTCAACACATTGAGCTGAGTATCCATGCGGGAATCTCGAATCCAGTACTTGTGTGACCCTCAATGGTTCAGGGATACAGCTAGCCGTGGGCTCACAACCATTGTGGCTCCAGAATCACAATTCCGGACTTGCCCAACGGATCATGGTAAGAGCGTCTAGCAACATCGCCCCATGATCCCCTAGGTATCACTGATAGTGCCTGTAAGAACCAGTTGGTCGTGGTTAGCGTACGGTACCGTCCTTTCAATCCATATATCCCGATCAGATCAACGACCATTGGTAAATCGAGAGTCGCTAAAGATCCGATAGCTATGCATACATCTTGGAGATCGAATAGTGACATCGCGAGTGTAACTAGGTAAACCAATTTACCTAAAACACTTCTAGTACTCTGGCCAGAGATTTATACACTATTATCCCCTCAGATAGCATAGGATATCCACGCATGTCTGCGAGCGGTGAATCCTCGACAACGATGCATTGACTCCTACATGCATCGGGGTCTCACCCAATCCCGCCGCCTGATGACCCCAAGTGAGTCGGCAAACGAGTCAAAGTGAGACGCCTATCATGTAGAGTCTCAATGACGTTTCGAGTCGTGAGGACTAATCAGTACAACCAAGACCTCGGACTTATCCACTCGACAAATGGTAACCACTTGGAAAGTCCGAACAGGGTAGTTCGATAGATCACCAGGTCACTATCTATCTGCATGCTCAGAACATCACAATGTTCCCTACCAATGAAACATGGTACTTCGCATCGCAGATACTAGTCTCGAACTCGGGCGGCCTTATCCTCATTTTGACGGCCCAATCGACTAGGAACATGTTCAGAATACACAGCGACTATTAGATGTATTTCATGATAGTCGTCATACCCACTATCACATATAACATACGCTTAGGTGTATTCTAGGTCTTTACTCAACGCAATTGTAAATCATCACACATATAATGAAAGTAAAGAACGCCATATAATAAATTCGAATATCATATATAAAGATTGTTTCATACAAGAGTCTATAAACCCACACGCCACAAGTTGGCTAGTTGGGCATCTACTTTAACATGAATGCCATAGATTGATTGTTTTGAATTGTATGGATCGTCTCCTGGAAATTTTTGTTCTTCCGCTGCCTCGCCGGGAGGCGTGATCCGGATCCGCCGTGGTAACCCAACATTGAAAAGACGATACCAGCTTTTCCATTATCGCTCAACCTTGGAGAGTTCTGATCATCATATGTTACCGACTCAAAACAATCATATATCACATCAGCTTTGACAAAGCTCATTTTGTTGAACTTGTCATACACAGGTTGTGACTGAGTACTTGTCTCTCCTTCACTGCTTTCGCTATTACTAAACCCTAAGCCAGTTCTATCATGTGCTGAATTTTGGATTTCTTGTAGTTTGTGGAAAGCACGAGCTGATTGGGTCCAGGAGCTCATTTCTTTAGTTAACTTTTCAACTTCAGCCTTGAGCTCGCTGGACTCACTTCTCAACAATTCATTCTCTATTCTCAGCTTACTCAACTCAGTCTTTAAACTGTCAGAATCCTCAAGCTCGTCAGAACTTGATTCTGCTGAACTATTTTTCAGACTTGCGTTTTCGGCCTTGATTTCCTCAAATGTGTGAGATAGAGTCTTGCACTCATGGACCATATCGTTCAGTGCCTGAACTAGATCCTCACGTATAAATTCAATGTTTGAGAAATCAAATACCTCATCATCCGAAGTTTGATCAGCCATGAGGCAGTGAACTTCCTCCTGTTCACTGTCACTTGATGAAGTGCTGCTGGATGAAGATTCTGAGTCAGTGTCCGCCCAGCTCTTTGTGCTTTCCTCAGCCATCAACACTTTGCGGTCATGTTTGTGGCTGGGTCTTTTGTCACTTCTTTATCTCATTCGCCTGTCCTTGGATCGCTCCTTGGATCGCTCAACAGCTCTTTTCAAATACCTCATCATCCGAAGTTTGATCAGCCATGAGGCAGTGAACTTCCTCCTGTTCACTGTCACTTGATGAAGTGCTGCTGGATGAAGATTCTGAGTCAGTGTCCGCCCAGCTCTTTGTGCTTTCCTCAGCCATCAACACTTTGCGGTCATGTTTGTGGCTGGGTCTTTTGTCACTTCTTTATCTCATTCGCCTGTCCTTGGATCGCTCCTTGGATCGCTCAACAGCTCTTTCATCAGTTTCCTCATTTCTCTTGTATCGCTCCTCCTTCTTGTATCGATCATCACTCCTCTTGTCATCTCACTTGTATCTATCAGTTGATCTCTTGTCATCTCTGGATCGATCCTCCTTCCTTGGCCTGTTGCAATCAGCTGCAAAGTGACCTGGACGATCACAATTATAACATTTCGCATCAGATACAATTTTATCATTTTTATGGCTATTGTAAGGAGATGAAGGGTTGAAGGATCTTCTCAAGTATTTCCCAAACTTCTTAACGAAGAGGGACATGACGTCGTCACTGAGTTGATCTGCTGATTTGCTTGTGCTTGGACAGCACTGTTCGATTGTTGTAGTTGCCAATGCTTTTGTTGGCTGGGAAGTTGAGGGACCAACTTCTGATCTTGTCTCCAATTCAAATTCGTATGCCTTCAGATTTGCGAACAGATCATGGAGTTCTAGCTAATTTAGGTCCTTCGACTCCCTCATTGCCATGGTCTTCACGTCCCACTCCTTGGGTAACGCTCTCATGACTTTCAGTGCTAGCTCTTTGTTGCTGTACTCTTTTCCAAGGCTGTTCAACTCGATGATAACTGCACTGAAGCGCTCATCAAATTCAGTCATTGTTTCGCCGTCTTTCATCTTGATGGACTCATACTTCTGTTGAGCGACGGTCAACTTGTTCTCTTTGATCTCGTCGCTTCCCTCGGATATCTGGACCAGCTTTTCCCAGATGTCTTTGGCTGTGGCGCAGGTTTTGATTTTGCTGAACATGTTCTTGTCTTTGTCCAGAGTCTTGTATAGGATGTCCCTGGCCACGTTGTCTAGATTTGCTTTCTTCCTGTCATCATTTGTATATTCGTGTCTGGGTTTCTAAAGGTAACGAGGCTCGCCATTTGTTACAGCAACCGCCAGATTTGGCTTCATTATTTTCAGTGGCCCTTCAGTGATAACAGTCCACATTTCGTCATCCATGGCAGTCAGATGCGCTTGCATGCGTATCTTCCAGTCATCATAATCTTCTCTGGAAAACATGGGAATTTTGTTGTGAGAGATCGACATATTGAGATAATATAACACGCAAATAAATACTGTTCAATAACTGAGAAGCGCCTGCTCTGATACCAATTGATGGTCCTAGAAATAGGATCAATATATGAACAGGAGTTCAGAAGGGGGGGTTGAATGAACTCCTTCGATTTTTGAAATCTTTTAAAATGTTTTACACGCACGGCTTAACTTAAGTCCGAGTTACCAGACTTAAGATATCTCAGTTTTATGCAAGTCTTTCGGCCAACAATGTTTGTGCGGAAAAAGACCAATTAACTTGCGAACATTAATAATATGTAAATGCAATATTCGAGAACGTAAAATAAAGAGATAAGAGTTCAGAATTTGTTTCTGGAAGTTCGGACTTCAATGTCCTACGTCTCCACTTCTTCCTCCTCGGAAGGTATCACTAGAAGATTTGATGAAAGTAGGCCTTCTACAAACACCCGATCTCGCAACCAGCAGCTACGAGAACTCCTAGTATCTCCACACCAATCCAAGCAGACGCAGCTGCTGGTTTACAACTCTTGGTAATATTTTCAAACGGCTTTTGAGAGCACGTTTGTTACGGACTCAATAAGATATTACAATGAAATGCACGTGTTTGAGACTGTAAATTTCTCTGGTTTCTAAACACAGAAACTCGATTCAAAGGTTGAACCAAAGAATGACTCGAAGGTATAGCAATGAAAAACAGCAGTAGTGTTCTTCGAGTCTTGTGAGCTTTAAGTATGCTTCAATAAGGAATAGCTTGAGAATGCAATTTGGCAGCGTTTCACCAATAGCGATGGCGAGTGATTACAATGAAATGCACGTGTTTGAGACTGTAAATTTCTCTAGTTTGTAAACACAGAAACTCGATTCAAAGGTTGAGACAGAGAATGACTCGAAGGTATATCAATGAAAAACAGCAGTGTTGTTCTTCGAGTCTTGTGAGCTTTAAGTATGCTTCAATAAGGATAGCTTGAGAATGCAATTTGGCAGCGTTTCACCAATAGCGATGGCGAGTGTTGTTCTTCAATTCAAAAATTCTGCTATTTGTACTCTTCGTTCAACGGTCGATTAATTCCGATAAGGCAACAAAATCCTTTTTGAAATTCTAACAATTGTTCGACGTCAATCCCGCTCCACTACATGGTAAGTCGCGTATCGTCAGAGCAGATTTGTCGATTTCCATGTATGTGTAATCCCGTTGTAACGACCTCTGCCAATGTGTACTATTCTTCCAAAATTAGTACCAATCTCCTCTCCTTAATTTCAGGCAATTTGAATGATTCTGTTTTGGCCATCGATCTTTTCCAATTGAGTATACGATCGAATTTGAATCAACTTTATGCTTGCGCCTGAAACCATTTCTGTCGACAGATCTTTCTTTGTTGAAGACAAATGAATAGTTCCTTACTATTAAGATATATGTCGCGGTAAACAAAATTAAACCACTTGCAAATATTCAGCAATGATGATGTCATCAAATCTGTTCCTCTACTTTAGATGACGTCATCGAATCTGTTATATAACCATTGAAGTTAGATCTGATGGTGACGTCATGATATCTGATATTTCTACTGTGGCTGACGTCATCGAATCTGTTGAAAACAAACGATGTCGTGTTGAACTAACTGTTACGAAAACTGTCGATAGCAAACGTTACTCGCACTGTTTCCAAAAACAATACTGTAGCGAAATCTGGTGTCAGCAACGATGAAAGTACTGTTACAAGATCTGTCGAATATACTTAACAATGAATACGACCCTTTCTGTTGATAGAATCCTTTACTGTTTCAATACCTGTTGGCAGGTATTATCATCGATACAATAATCAAGTGCTGTTGGCAGGTATCATCAATCTCAATGCTCCATTAACAGTAGATTTCTGACCCGATAACCCGAATAACCAAATCAATAAGTCCACTGTTCCAAGATCCGATTCTGATCAACCCGAATTCATAACTGTAACTCAAACCAATCATTGTTGTCAGCAACCTCTAATCTCTGTGAGAAGATTATTCGAAATTCATCGTTTAGGTCCAAATCTTTTCTTATTTTTGTTATCACCAAAACTATAAATTTTATCCTAACACGCACCATCTCCTTTTGATTCAGCAGCCTCAATCCAGCCGTATGTAGATGACCATATCGAAGATGCCATAGTTGAGAGACATTCTTAGACATAGTGACCATTGCATGACTTTCTAGTATGCTGAAAACTAAGGGAAACATGTGGTTTTCAGCCATATTTACTTTGGCCAAAACGTGACCTGTTGCTTTCTCAGTAATAATGTAGTGTGATTCATCAAATAAAATAGTAAAACCACTGAGTAGGAGTTGTCCCACACTTAAGAGATTATGGGCCAACTCTGGAGCATATAGAACATTAGAAATGAGTTTACTTTTCCCAAAGACAGGTTTTACCTCAACTGTACACTTTCCCTCTACTTGAATTTGTTTGTTGTTCCCCAAGCGAATCACTCTTCTTTGAGCTTCATCAAGCACTCTAAACATCTCCTTCATCCCTATCATGTGGTTAGAGCAACCACTGTCTATAAACCAAACAACTTGTTCTTCCTTTCCATGCTTCATTAGTGCCATGAACAGAAAGTCTTCTTCTGTTGCTTCAGTTTCCTCAGCTTGACTGCTTCTGCAGTCTTTTTCAAGATGACCTGGTTTGCCGCACGTGTAACATTTTCTTTGCTCTACCCAACTTTTGCCTCTGCCTAGACCCGGCCACGAGCCGGTTCCGGGTCTTACCCGTCGGGTCCGGGTCCGGATCCGAAAAACCTGGAACCGGAACCGTGAAAACCGGTTCCGGGCCGAGTCAAAAACCGGCGGTTTCGGGCCGGTTCCGGTCCGGTTCGGTTTTTTAAAAAACAATTTTTAAAAAATTCAATTTCGAGGTTTTTTTAAAAAAATGACCAGCTTTTGCCTCAAAGCTCAAACACACGAAAACATCCAGAATTGTTCTAAACATAACTTTCGACCTGAAAATGCAACTCAAACCCCGAAACAGAGATTCTAAACCACCAAAATCTCTATAAACCGATTAATTCCAACGATTAATCTCAATTAACAAATCCAGGTCTCACAATTCTCAAGTTCCAGATTGGAACTTGAGGATCCTCGTGGACTTTTCGTCCTCTCACGAACTAACATTTGAGCCTTTGATAGTCTTGATGCGGTGCTATAAGAGGTGGTGAGTTGTTGTGCTTGTGACCAAATTTCTCATTATATTCGTTATAAATTTCAATTAAATTATTTTTAACACTAAACAAAATCATGGAAGATCACGCACACGGCCTCATGCCATTTATTTTACAAAATTTACCAAATTGTTTCATAACTTGGGGATGTATCCACAGATAATGAATTGCAGATCTAATTGATCTTATATAAAATTCTAAACTTTTAAGACCATCTTACGCACACAAGTTGAAAATCTGACATTTGCATCTAGTAATAAATATAGTTATGTGAAAGTGTTTAGCCATTTTAAGATCATATAAATTAATCAAATGTTCTCAATTCAATGATAAATGAAGTTTTAATAGTTTATAAAAAATTATTAGTACATGATTATGAAAGCAATATTGAGAAAATGACATGAGAAGTTTTTAAGTTATTTTATTATTGCAATTTATTTGTTAAATATTTGAAAACTTTACTTGTTAAATATTTTAAAGAATGATTGGGTAAAATGTAAATATTAATTAAAATAATTAAATGAGTTGTTTAGGCATTTTAAGATAGTAACTTAATCAATCTTAACAATTTTATTATAAATGAAGTATTTATATATATATAATTATGTTAGCTATTTTTGTATCAACAAATGGTTGGCACAGTGGTAGGTACTATTGTTTGTCATATTGTTGGCCTGGGTTTGATTCTGCATCACAACGAAATTGCATTGTTTTTGAAAAGTCATTGACCCACCGGGCCGGTTCCGGGTCGGGCTACGGGCTAAACCAGCCCGTGGCCAGGTCTACCTCGTCATCTTCCTCTGCTGCTGCTACTATTGTTTCTCCCTTCATCTTGAGTAGAACCTCTAATTAGAACCTCTAATGTCAAAGGCTTTTTCTTCACACTTTTCTTATGATCTGTTCAATCGATCCTCATGTGCCTGCAGTGACCCCATGAGTTCATCCACAGTGAAAACTGACAGATCCTTTGACTCCTCAATTGCTGCAACCACGTGCACAAACCTTGGAGTGAGACTTCTCAAGATCTTTGCCACAACAGTCCCGTCATTGATATTTTCTCCATAAGATTTCATGTGATTGACAACTGCTTTTGTTCTTGATAGAAAATCCTGAACATATTCATTGGATTGCATTGACAGTGTCTCAAACTCCCTTCTCAAATATTGGAGTTTGACCATAATAACTTTGGCTGATCCCTGAAATTCAGTTTTCAGAATCTTCCACGCCTCCTTTGCACTTTCTCCTGCTGAAATTCTAGAGAAAACATTTTCATGAAATCCTTGCTGAATAAAAAAAAGTGCTTTTGCATCTTTCTTTTTATTCTCCCTCAATTTTCCCTTTTGCATCTTTCTTTCTATTCTCCCTCAATTTTCCTTCATCATCATAAGTCTCGCTATATCCATCTTCTACCACCTCCCAAAGCTCCCGAGACTTGAAAAGTGTCCTCATTTTAATCCTCCAAAAATCGAAATTCTCACCCTTGAAGACAGGAATCATTGACAGCATTGAGTGGGATCCTGATGAGGCCATTGTTGTTCAAGTCACAGCCTGGCTCTGATACCAAAATGATAGTGTAAAACTTTGACAATTGTAGAAGATAAAAGAAGAGACGCACGGTAAGAACAAACTTTCTTATTATTGATGATTACAGAACATATACTGCACATAATGACAAAGGAAATAAGCTAAATAAATAGCAAAACTAGAATAACTAAACACCTAAAAAACAGAATATTACATGATAAAGTGGGATCATGATCCAACTGAATAAGGATCGCTAATGACAGTTCCTACGATCAAGGAAGTTACTACAAACAACCATCAAGACCATTTCCTCCTAGCTGTTGGGGGAGTTTAGCTGTTCGAGGAGTTTGAATCACATTCATAACATCTTCACTTAAAGATACTTAAGATTTAAAACACAGTGAAGTCAAATGATCAATGAATCGATGTATTCAATCAAACCATTTAAATCACAGTAAGATGATCCTCCTTCATTGACGGCCTGTTTCGCCATTTTCGCCAAGTGATCGGCCCTCTCCAAGAACTCGTCCCTCCTCACTCCCATCAACTCTCTTACAGCATTCTCAATCGCAGCTCTATTGCAACTGTCTTTTATGTCCAAACCAATCTTCCACACCTCGCTCACAAGACGACTGTTGACCATTTGATCACCGAAATATGGCCAGCATATCATAGGCACGCCTGCGACGATACTCTCCAGAGTCGAGTTCCAACCAGAATGAGTCAAAAATCCACCAACCGCGGGGTGGTTCAACACCTCCTCTTGGGGTGCCCATTCCACCATGTAACCATTTTCTTTAGTACCCTTCTCCAATTCGACGTCGGGGATTTGATCCTCGTCTTCCCCTGTTATAGAACCCGGCCTCATTACCCACAGGAACTTGTGCTTGCTGTTCACTAATCCGTGCCAAAACTCGAGTATTTGCTCTCTTGTCACCATTGCTATGCTCCCAAAGCTTACATAAATCACCGACTTCGTCTCTTGTGCATTCAGCCAGTTTATGCAGTTTCGATCCTCGGTCCATAGGCTGGCTGAGGGAGTCGACGTATCGCCAAGTCTTGACCTCAAGTGGGCGTTGCCTGGCCCGATGGCGTAGATTCTCGGCATGTGCTTTGAAATATTTGATAGTATAGGTTGCTCAAGATATCCGAATGTGTTCATAATGACTGCTTTTGCTCGTGCAGTTTGCCTTGCAATGTTAAATAAGCTCCAAAGAGTCGGGTCATTTGTATCATCCACACGACAGAAGCTTGGTAGATCGCGGCATCTAAGAAAGCCTTCCATTCCAGGTATGCTTTTCACTAATTCGTCCATCCCAATTTCTGCAATTGAGTAATAATATTATTGTTGGATAAATTACAAAAATTGTGGGGTAAGTCGCAAGTAAATTTGGATATATAGGTTATCCTAATTATAAAAGTAAAAACTATAAATACAATGTCACCTTGGAAGGGTATCTCATTGGCCTCGACCAATCGATCAATGCAGAAAAACGCCCAGAAAGCGGAAGCGCTAATAGTACGAAAATAGATAAGCGGAATCCCTCTGGCCGCCGCGAAATCGGCTGCGAAACTGAGTACGTCGTCTGCTATTATGCATGTTACAGGTCTTGTGTTAGCAGAAGCCAAAAGATCCTTCTCGCCCATCATTTTGTCGAAATATGACCCCATAAATTTTATCGCAGGTTCGAAACAACCAATCATTCTATCCCCAACGCGCGGGTGGTCCTCCGGGAGACCATCCGGGATTGGCTGGAACCGGAATCCCGGATATCTTTCCAAGGCAGAATCAGTGGCGGTCAGCATGCGGCGGTGGTTGAATTCCGACACGACGAATGTGACATGGATATCGGACAAACAGAGGAGTTGGGCTAGATGGAGCATGGAATTCATGTGTCCTTGTGCTGGTAGAGGGAAAATGAGAACATGGGGTGGGAGTTTAGATTCTTTGGAACACATTTTTGCAGCTTCAAGATTCGATAATGGCGTAGGTTATAATTGAATTAAAGTTTGTAGGTGTCGGTTGATGATAGCAAAAAAACAAATGTAAACAAAGTGTTTTATCAGTTGAAGCATCGATGCTTTGTCTGAATACGGACAATGCAACTTAGCTGTCAAACATCGATGCAGTAACTTTAATTATTCTCCCATGTTGGTTTTAACTTTAAAAACATATTATAACACCCAAGTTTTCGAATCAATGGAGGTGCTCTGAATACGGATAATGCAATTTAGCTGTCAAACATAGATGGAGTACATTAATTGTTCTCCCATGTTCGTTTTAACTTTAAAAAAATATTATAATATCCAAAATTTCAAATCAATGCAGGTGCTCTGAGTACGGACAATGCAACTTAGCTGGCATCGATTTCCAGTTATACTTTCTTGATTTAATGATTTTTTTTAAAAGGTATACTAAATTCCAGTAGTTCCACATTTTAGACACGTATACATCCGTACGTTTAGGGATGCAAACGAGTCGATTAGTTCATAAGCAACTCGACTCGAGTTCGATTTGACCGAGCTCGAGTCGAGTTCGAGTAGCTCGAATTGTTATTCGAGTCGAGTTCGAGTATTTAATCTTTCTTGTCGAGTAGTTCGCGAGCTACTCGAATTACATGAATATTTTTATTAATTTTTTTAATATGTATATTTTTAATAATATAGTTGTTCGAGTTCGAGCTAAATTCAAATTCTCATGTTCTTATTAAAGATTTTCGAGTTCGAGTTCGAGTAACTCGATGTGTTCACGAGTCGAGTTCGAGTTCCAAAATGACTACTCGATCGAGCTCGAGCTCGAGTTCGAGTAGTGAAAAAATATTTCGAGTCGAGCTCGAGTATCACGATGCTCTGACTCGACTCGGCTCGTTTGCATCCCTAATCACGTATAGTCAGACAGTATTAGAAAATCTAATTTTTTTTCTTGAAGCAATTTTCATTCTTATCTTTATTAAATGAACTAATTAAATAGTTAAATATATTAAATATTGTTAGATGATAAAAAGTAAAAGAAGGGTTTTTTACTGTTTATGATAAAATAAGTTTTTTTAAAACAAATATGACAAAATGGATGAGTTTAGCAAAATAAGATATCACGTTTTTCACAAGGACGAAATTGAATATATATTTTTTTTAAAGCAAGTCACATCGACGTGACTTATATATATATATTTTTTAAAAAAAATATGTCACGCTCTTCCGAAGGATGTGACTAGCAATTTTTGTTTTAATGCATTAAATTCTTAACTGTTCTTTTATAGCATTATCTGTATAAATATTTTTTGTCATAAGAAGGTCATGTGGTGGACAATATAAAATTTGAAAAATGGCCACCCCCTCTCTTCCAGATACACCCATGATAGAAAAACAGTGCCGTTCCACCGAGAAGTACAACATTTTTCAAGGCCCAACGAACGAAACAAAAGTTCCATTTCAGTCCCTGAAGATCATTCCTTGTCTCGAAAAGAAAGAGCTCACTAAGCTATGTGCTTTAATATACATGCAGAGAGAGGGAGATTATCATAGAGATATTAAGATGGGGGATTGTAGCTTACCCTGTCACAAAGATGTGGACCAGGTTTCTTGTAAACCTCCACTCTCTCAATATCACTGGGATTAGCCATTTTCCATCTGCACAGAGGATGAGGAACTTGATGCCTGGTGTGCTCGCTCACCGTTTGATTTGTACGTGACTCCATCCTAACCTTCGACATATAGAAAACTTTTGACACTTGGCCATGCAAATCTAGAACAACAAATGTTCAAGGGGAAACCCAGAAATACAATGTTATAACAGTACATAATTGAATGGACCAGAAGTGACTCGAACCGACATTACGGTTGGTAGGACCCACCTCGTAATAGTCCATATGCACTTCATTGGATTCTTTGGCTTTCTTTTCTAAATGAAAAAACTTGAAAAGTTGGAATCCCAGCACCGAAAAACGTTGTTATGGACCTTGAAAAATGTTGTTCTTCTCGGTGGAAGGGCACTGTTTTTCTATCGTCGGGTGTATCTGGGAGAGAGGGGGTGGCCATTTTTCAAATTTTATATTGTCCGCCACATGACCTTCTTCTGACAAAAAAAATGATTCCGATTATCCCTTATTAAATTGTGGATCCCATCCTTGTTTGCGCCATATACAAAGAAAATAACACCGCAGGGGTCAACTTTATGCTTATGTTGGATTTCATTGTCGACACCAATTTGTACCGACAATGCCATAAACTAACAGCTGAGTCTGAAAGTTATAAGTGGCTTATATGATATTAACATGTAATTTAATTGATTTTGAATTTAGAACTTGTGATTAGAACTGTATCCGGTTACTCTTAACCAATCCCAACTCTGAGTTTTTATTTTCCCCTTTTCTGCAGTCTCCGAGGAGGAACTGTTGCCGCCTCTTGAGCTCGACGAAGAAAAGCTTGATTATGGAGGTCGGTGTATGCAAGGAAGGTGAGATCAGTCAAGTATGACACCGGAAAATGCTGACTATATTAGCTTGAACCTCTTGCGACCCGGCTCAATCAAGTGATTTGTGTAATCAGCTTATGAAAATTTCTCGGCACATTCGCTGAGGATGAAGGTAAAGTGGTGCTATAAATGTTTATAATTTTGTTCCTGAAAATCTATGTGATGTGAAGCTCCAAGATCTTTGGATATTTCTTCATTACTGCCGTTTCTTTCGTTAATGTACCCCCTGGATCCGAGTTCATCGGCAGACACGACGGACAACTTGATTCACTTAATGAAAATATTCTAATTTCATTTAATCCTTCGAATTTGCAGCATCCGCTTTGTTCAATTCGATTAGTCGAACGTATCGTTGTGTGTATATATATTGGCAGATGTTTTTTAATATAATATAATTGGGTCAGTTGTTTAAAGGCTAGTTTGTTTGGGCTACGAATGGGAGATATGTACATCTTAATAGTCGATATGGTTGTATATATTTTAAATTATATTTTCGTCCCCTAAAGTTAAATTGTTCACAACACAAATTTCGAGTAACATTATTTTGTATAGAAAGCATTAGAGACTTTGACAAATTGAAGAAAATTTAGCATATAACGATTATATATGTAGAAACTATATAATCCGATTAAGGATCATTACTTAGTTAATTAAGAAATATGATAAGAAATTACCGAATATTATTTTATCTATTTAAGAAATCTTCTGGTAAAGTCCCATATATGATGTGAATGATCAGCATTAAATTTAAATAAAATTTAAATAAAAAATGCTTTTAAATAAAAAATCATTAAATTTAAATAAAAATATTTGTAAGTATACCCATGTGGCAAAGAAAATCTTCTCCCTCCTTACACGTGTACAGTGTATTCTGCTATCTCCATCCCACCTCTGTCCTTGTATTGTTTTGCTTGTCTCCAAACTTAAAAAAAAAAACCTTTCAAGTCACGCCATCTTCCTAGGCGTGACTTGATTTTTTTTTTAAAAAAAAAAATTGAATCACGCCCTTTCAGAGGGCGTGATTAATATTTATCACGCCCTCCCAGACGGCGTGATACGATAGATTGTTAAATTTGTCTGATTTACATTAGTTTATCAATTTTTTTTTATTTTTGCTGTGAACAGTTAAAAAGCCCGTATCTGGGAGAGAGGAGGTGGCCATTTTTCAAATTTAATATTGTCCGCCACATGACCTTCTTCTGACAAAAAATTATTTGTACCGACAATGCCATAAACGAACAATTAAATCTGAAAGTTAAGTGTCTTATATGATATTATATTAATTTAATGCATTAAAAAAATTGTATTCACGTCTTTTGAGTTTTTGAAGGACGTGACATGTTTCAATATATATATATATATACATATATGCAAATCATGCCAATATGCCTGACGTAGTTTAAAAATATATATATATTCAATCACGTCCCTACGAAGGACATGATATCTTATTTTACTAAATTCGTTAATTTCGTCATATTTTAAACTAAAAAAAAAACATTTTTTTTACCGTAAACAATTAAAAAACCCTAAAAACATAATATTAAGTTTGAAAATTAGGCTTCACACTTGAGTATCGATCAGTAGCCAAAACATTTTGTTAGAGTAAATTTATAAGTTTTTGGTGAAGACAAATAAAAGAGATTAATCAGCTCAGAAATGGATCGACTAGATCAAGACAAACTATACTGCGTTGATAATGAAAACCAAATCAGAGCTATGTTGTCGCAGCGGCGGATCCGGATCCCGTTCCCGGGGCGCAGCGGAAGTTTCAAAATTTTGCACCGGAAACGGTCAATACATAACAATTAAATGCAATAAAACATTCATAGGATGTTTTAGAGCGTTACCTTGCTGGCGTCTAGGCGTCTGGCTCCGACCAGTTTCACAGGGAAACTGGCACTTCAACGGTTGGCGACGGTAGTTCTCCGAATCCGGTCCACGACTGGAATCACGGCTCCTTCGTCAGTCTGCACTAGAAGAGCTGACGAATTTGTCACGAATGGAATCTCCTCGTCGCGGTGATTGGAACAAGCCCAACCACGAAGGCGGCGGCACACGGCGGCGGCGCGTGAGGCAAGGAGGCGGCCGAGAGGAGTGTGGGAGAAGGGAGGGGTGGCGGTTACTAGTGCAGGGTTTGTGATGCAAGAGTGTCTCCCATGTAGCCCTAGGTCTAGTATAAGTAGACTTATGATGGGCTTGAACCAACCCAATGGGCCTGGGGCGGGCCCATGTCCATATGAACATTCGGTTCGTTTCTATCACCGTGGCTTCATCATAATCTCGATCGACGATCAGATCGGACCGATCTACACAGTTTCCAAAACTGAGTATTATGATGCGAAAACAATTTTTCAGACCACCTAGTCCAAAATTGCAGTTTAGCCCCTCAAAGTTTCAAGGATAGTCAAACTAGCCCAAACTTTAGGGAAATTGAAATTTGACCCCTGTTGACTTTTAGGAAGTCTCACTCCCTAAATTCCTCCTCCTCTGCTCAACACATTGAGCTCAGTTTTCGTGCGGGAATCGTGAAACCAATACTTGTGTGACCCTCAATGGTTCAGGGATACAGCTAGCCGTGGGCCCACAACCATTGTGACTCCGAAATCACAATTTCGGACTGACCCATCGGATCATGGTAAAGCGTCTAGCAACATCGCCCCATGATCCCCTAGGTATCACTGATAGTGCCTGCAAGAACCAGTTGGTCAATCGTGAAACCAATACTTGTGTGACCCTCAATGGTTCAGGGATACAGCTAGCCGTGGGCCCACAACCATTGTGACTCCGAAATCACAATTTCGGACTGACCCATCGGATCATGGTAAAGCGTCTAGCAACATCGCCCCATGATCCCCT